>JAHQIW010003839.1:0-113103 GCA_019055375.1 Parelaphostrongylus tenuis
GATTGTGTTCAATTAAGTCTTACGCAAAACGATGTCCATAAGGAAAGGATGGGTTTTGAATGCCTCATTCACGCTCAAGGAAACGAAGATTTCAGAATGCTCCAGTTACGTATATCTATGTCAAAAGATCAATATGATGAACCAACCTAGCCCCAGAGTTGAGTAGGAGAGAACGAGCGGCTTGGGAAACGTTTGAGAGCATCGAAGATGCAGTGAAGAGTATAGAGAACATCGACTCCGCGCCACCTTTCGGCTCGACGATTATCTCTGCCCTAACGTATGCAGGGAGAAACTGGTCGCTACGTAAGCAAGCTGAAAGATCACTTGGCGTTATCGAACGCGCAGTCGGATGATCGATGCTAGGAGTATCCCGTATCTCGCAAATGAGAGAGAGTATCCGAAGTTCCGACCCGCGTCAACGACTGAAGATTAGAGACGCCGTTATACACGCCAAACATCGAATATAAGGTGGCCCGGACATGTGATGCGCTTTAACGACAATGATAGACGAAAGCCGTTACCAGCTGGGTTCCTTGGGACATCAAGCGCTCTACAGGAAAAACCACCGACCCGTTTGTCCGATTTCTTGACGAAATGTATAGAAGAAAATCATGATGCTCAGCGAATCCCTAGAGCGAGGAGGACCCTGTGGGCTACTCTTGCACGCGATTGGGAAAAATGGAAGTGTTGCTGGTACCCGCTCGAGTCACTCGACGATCAACGGGACGACAGGTGATACAGGTGATGCTGTTCAATTACTTACTACAAAACGGTGGAATCTCGTTGCAGTGGGCAATAGCACTTTCGTCGTCAGTCATATTCTGTTGTCTTTTGAAATGGTTTATGGAAGAACGACTGTTCCTGGCCATGTACCTGGTATTGCAAGTAGCAAGAATTGAGCTCATGCGTGTGTATAACGTCTTGTGATGCAAACAGCAGATTGATAACTCTTATTTCGGGTGTTTTTTCTTTACCGCGAGTTCTGGAAATGCTTGAGAGATATACTTAAAATCTTCGACTAGCATTAGCCTCCTAGTGTTCAACATGTCATGCATAGCTTCATAAGTTTGACTGAAGACAATTCCATATAAATTGTTTGACCTAGTAAAAAAAATTGTCTTCAGATCTTTCACGTTCTTAAACGTCAAGGTCGTAGCTCACTCTTACTTGTTGATGATATATCGCATAAGTGTTATTTGAGCCAACTTGTCGTGTGGTTTGTTAATGGGTTCTTGTACAGCCCGACACACGTGTATCGACCTTGACAGTCTCTTCAGCCGCGTAGGACTCTTCGCCTTTTAGCCAATCCTCTGAGGGTGCTTCAGTTCCCACACTATGAGTAGGCGATGACGAACGATTTAAGCTGCACATCCGTCAGGTGAAACTCACTACATCGGAAGTGTTGCAGACTCGATTATCCTTAGGCTGAAATTTCGAGTAAATTTTGCCGTTCGTTTCGAGTTTCCTTAAGACCACGCTCAGATTTTAACATATCTCTTACCAGAACTCCTTAACACACCACATGACAAATTGACTCAAACAACAATTACGAGATATTTGAAATGTTAGCGTGGTCCTAAGAAAAGACTAGAAGTGAACGGTGTTATATGACCATTTTGAGTTAATTTATTGTAAACATCACATAAGAACCACTGCAATGTCAAGCAGCTGCTCTTAATCCTCAGATGGGCATGCGTTGGTATGAACATTGAACATCTATTTGGATGATTCAAAGCAGAGACATTGGAGGCACCAAAAAAGCAAAACCTTTCTTGTTAACCTTATAAAGAAACCATCGATTCCTATAAAATAGCCATAAAATGTCCTAGTGTATGAGAAAAGCCACCACAAGCACACTAAATTGAAACCTATAAGTCGGTGGTAGCTTTTTGAAGAGCTTTTCTTTTACATCTCTTCCTGAAATCGAATCGTGTTTCATCTACTAGATGATATATCGAAGGATTCAGAAGAATGGAAAAAAAGCCGATGCTCATAAATGTTCTCAGCTCTTTTCAGTTACTTTCATTATTATTTGAGAAAACATGTCATGTGGTCTGGTAAGGGCTCTTGTACAGCCCGAGATACGTGTTTCGTCCTTACAGACTCATCAGCTGGGCAGAACCCGTCGTCTGTCGATTCTTTATAGTCAGTTTCTCGGGAGCCTTACACTCCTTATATATAGTTGCCGACTACGTACGCTTTTACACTCTATGTTAGGTGAAAAAGATCGACGAGACGACGGGTTTCTCCCAGCTGATGAGTCTGTAAGCACGAAACACGTGTCTCGAGCTGTACAAGAGTCCTTACCAAACCACATGACATGCTGGCTCAAATAATAATGAAAGGATCTATTGAAATTTGAGCGTGGTCTTAACAAAGCATTTGAAGGAAAGGTATGAATGAAAAAATACCAGTCTTTTCAGTTATTCACCAAAATAGAAGAAAGCGTCGCTTCTTGCACTCACCATGCAAACACTACGACGATGCATCATTCTCGGCAACATGGTGACGGGAAATCGTAATAGGATGATGGATGGGGTGCGTAACGATATGTGAATAAAGCGACAATAACAGGTGTACCACCCAAGTACACGTCAAACTCAGGAACTCTTGCGGTTTGAACAGATTTATTTTCAATGTAACTTCGTTCTATGAAAAAAGAAATCCGTGTGGACCACAAACATCATCAAAGCGAATTGGATCGAAGGTAATGTGGCAAAACGTAGTAAATAGAGCAATGCGAATATTGGCATTGAGACCGTTTACTTCACACTTCTTCCAAATAGCAGGCACTGTCAGCGGAAACTAAACTGACCTGTAATGTATTTAACATAATCATATTTTATCTAGTCATATTTATTATGACATTCTACCATCAGAAATTGATGAATCACATGGTCGTTGAATAGTCATAGTAAAGCAGCAGATTGCTTTAGAGCATGCAATGTGATCAATTTAGAATTATTTTTTCTTCAGTAAGTAGCTCAAAAATCGACGATTGAATGAAAATATGAAAACTTCTCATCGCTTTTGATTTCAGAAAATGCTTCTATCACTTTCCTACTACCGGTCACGAAAAAACTCATAGGAGAGTGGCCTAGATGAAAGCAACAAACAAATCAGAATAATTAGTATGAGTTTCACTGAGTGCACTTTCATGCCTTGACTACAATATTTTCATCCGCTCATCAAAAAATCAATCTGACGAGAATTTTTGATCCTTTTCTGGAGACGTACATCTCAGATGCCGGTGATTGTTCGAACGACTACGAAGCTTAATGAGCCCCTCATGCAAGTCTGATCAAAGTTTCGTGGAAAAATTGCATCGGTAAATAATAGGACAACGCTAATAGGACATCTCTAATGATAGTTGTAGTAAATCAACGTCAATCATTTAAAATCCCGCATTTTAAACGAGAAACCACATTGTTCCCGAAAGAAAACATATTCCTAGCTGTTTTGAACTTTTTTTTTATAAAATTTTGCGCTTTTGTAATCAACCAGAAGCTTGAGAAATCGTTCATATTGAGCCAAACTAGCAAAAAGAGATAACGACTTGCTTTTGAAGTGTGCTGTTTCACCTGCATAGCTGATTAACCCAAAAAATCTTTAGTTTTTAGCAAGAACTGTGTGGAATGTAGTCACGTTCTCCTTAATGTGCTCGCATCTCCATGCTTACATATTTAAGAGGAACATGAGACATCAAGAGAGCTGACTAAGGGTGAGTCAGTTTAATGCCACGTCAGATGTCTTCTTTTCAACTTCCACTTCGTTTTCTCATCTGGATACACTGCCAGTTTCATGCCCAGTAGCATTTTTTGCCTCACAACAAGATGTGATGACTAGATGCAGTAATCAATTTCTTGCAACCAACTGTGACACGAATCCTTCATTCTTCACATTGGTGGATTTTTGGTGCCATATAATTTTCCCCCTGCATCTGAATACTGCAGTGAAATCCTGCAGAAGTTCTTGCATTAGCTCATAGTCTTTATTTCCGTTAACAAATTATATCTTGATAAAAAATACTCAATCAAAGAGATTAATGTGGACATCAAAGTATGACGGCTCATTTTCCGATTCATCAAAGTTTACTGTCGGAAATTTTTTTACACCGAAACTTGTGATTCATTTTCATCATTGATATTTTCGTTCACAAATTTTTTCATAAAAATAAGTGAGCAGCATTGCCTTTTCCCGGGTGCGACGTTTTATTTTTTGAGTAAACCGAATTTTCAAGTCGTAGCATGTGAAATTAGAAGGATGGAACCAAACTGAACCAGTGACACCCAATGAATGGCACAATCACTGTATTCTTTCTCATTGGAGCCAGCCCACCTTGTTCCTAATCTCTAATTGACAGGCACTTCATCTCATTAACCGATATCCGTCTCCTTCGGAATAACACAATCTGTCTTTTTGCCTCTGAAGGATTTTGCTTGATTCAAAGAAATTGAAAACTCTTCTTACCTTTGAAAAAGTTAAAGTGCTGCCTTGTTATTGTCACACACACCACACACACACACACAAGGTTAAGTGCTGATTCCTACTGTTATATAAACGATGTGATGTAGAAAATTTAAAAATCTAATTTCAGGTGAATTTGCATAGCTCAACTTTTTAGGATTCAAAAATGAGCATGGCAAGACTTTCGAGTGGTCTCTTGAAGACTTCTCTACTAGCCACAATCTCAACAGTGTTGGGATGTGGAGTGATGCCTGCTGGACAATTGTACTAGACTGTGAAGTGTTACTTCGCTATAAATCTCCCTAGCCTTAGGAGGAACCTTATAAATTTTGATTAGAATGCTTATCACACATTTTGCCACTACTCAAAAAGAGCGCAATCGGAAGGTTTTAATGAAAGGTTACCAATCTCAGAATGAGAGACCAAGAACAGCCTTAAACTTTTTTTCTTCAAATTAATACTATGACTTCAATGACATCCCAGAGAAAGCTACGTAACCTCGTTGCAGCAAGCAGGAGAAATTTTACCGTCAGCGGGTTTTCTTTGCCTGTTGCAATGGTACACACAGGAGGGACTGAAGACGCTGCTCGAGTTCCGGGTATTGCAGGTAACAAAGGGGGAGCTCAGGCATTTGTACAACGCGTTGTCATGCAAACAGTAAGCTATACAATCACAGGTTTTAAGTGAATTGTTTTCTGAACTCTCTGAAATGCGCAGGTGAAAATCACTTTATGACAGTACACCACCTCCTAGTGTTAACATGACCGGTAGAGCTTCAAATCGTGATTTGGCCGAAAGAAATTTTCAAGAGATTCATCAGAACAATGAAGAAAATTGCTCTTCAGGTCATTGATGTTCTGGAGAGCCAAGCGCGTAGTGCACTCCTACCTGATGCCGCGATTTCGGCCATTTTGGATCAACTCAATGTTGACATCACTTACGAACCATTGAAATGCCAGGCAGTTGCTCTTAGCCTGATGGAAACGGGTGAGTCTCTAATAATTAAAATCCATTCAAAATTTTCAAAGAGAAGTATTATAATAGGCACAATAAGCGGGTCTAATATCGGGCAAAAACAGAGATGTTCCTACGAAAAGGACCAGAAAAAGTCCTAGCATAGTCTGGGAGGATGTTCTGAACCTTTCAAGAGGTCTGATATGGTATCACGCAAGTTTCGGCATTCATACACGCCTCATCAGTATCACATGTCCTGCGGCTCACCTCTGGTACTATTGGGTATAGACGTCAAAGATGTGACAATGTCGTATCATATCTAACAGTGGCTGTCGGATCAACTAGGTTTATAAAGCGAAATCGCATACCCGACAAACAACTTTGAAAGGTTGGTGGCTGATAGCTAAGATAGAGATGTTGGAGAATGAATGGTCGGGAAATGGGCTTCGGTGGTTTAGTAGTAGCACGCGTCTCCGGATAGGATCAAACGCGGGTTCGATTCCCTCCTGAGGCTAAGTTTTTGCTCACCACTTAATTCGCTTAATTTTTAGTTCAAACTGTTTCTTAGTCGATGGCTCATAATCGATTTGCGATCGCTTCCAGCCAAATCACGATTTGAAGCTTTACGGTTCATGCTAACCCTAGGAGGCCAAGAGATTGTCAGAAAGTAATTCTCACTTACGTGTTTCCAAAAATTGCAAAAAATAAATCACTCAAAACCTGTGATTGTATAGCTTACTGTTTGCATGACAAGGCGTTGTACAAATGCCTGAGCTTCCCCTTTGTTACCTGCAATACCCGAAACTCGAGCAGCGTCTTCAGTCCCTCCTGTGTGTACCATTGCAACAGGCAAAGAAAACCCGCTGACGGTAAAATTTCTCCTGCTTGCTGCAACGAGGTTACGTAGCTTTCTCTGGGATGTCCATTATCAGGTTCGCTGTATAGATCAAGTAGATTATTGGAATTCTTAAGATTTGATCCACTGACTGATTGAAAACTCAGGGGACAAAGCCTTGGTCAATCTTCCAATGAGATATAAAATCTTATTTTTGTTCTTCCAGTGCAATAAGAAGCCTTTTTTTTCAAAATGAGATTCATTATTCAAATTCTTTATTTGTGCTATCGAACGACTATTTGAACATTGAAATTAGCCCGGAAATATTTTTTGACAAGAAGTCGAAGCGGAGAACGCAAAACAGAAAAATCCAAAAATTTTCCTTGATGATGTAATTTTGCAAGCATAAAAACGCAAATCATTTCATTCTATATCTTCCGAGCAAATTACAGCCGAATTCCAATTTTCCTCAATGGTTCACCTGACCTGACATGTTGTGATAACGGATATCTTCATCGAAATCCATACGAATGTATTGCAATCACACTATCCGTTAATGATAGCACGTATGTGATGGCACGATATGTGCAGTACGACCTGTGAGATACGTCCACTTTCTACTACTACAACACATTCGCGACGGCCGTAGTTTTCCTGGTCTATTTTGACACTATATTTATTTCCTGGGCTGCTGGATACTTACTCTTCAATAGAAACCTATAGAGATTACACATCCACCACAGTCTCTTGCAATTTCGAAGTTGCAACCTACTTTTGTCATTCAATTCGGTTGCCTCCGTGTAGGGAGAATTATTGTTTTTTCCTATCAAAAGCAGCAATTAACAGCTGTCGTAGCGATTGAGAAAATTTGAAAAAACCATTCGCTTGCTGACTGTGGTTGTCATTGGTCGTGAGTATGTTGAGATAACCCAACAATGCATATCGGAAAAGTAAAAAGTAGTATTTTGCCATAAGTACGAGCTCTTCAGAAGGAAACTTCTAAGAATTTCTGTCAAAAAATGGAAATTGTAATGGAGCACCATTTCTTTATGACTTTAACAACATGCATTCACAAGCATTGGATACGCGTTATTCATGTCGTTCGTATTCCAACAACTAAACAGTGCAAAGTCAACAAAGTGCTTATTACTTTTGCGTCAAATGGCATTATGCGTTTTACTTACAATGTTTTTCTGTTTCACCTGCTTCACTTTCACCTACAAATAAATGGTGATACAGTGAAATTGATTTGTAAATCTTAAGGACATGTTGCCTAGCTGATGCAAGTGATCTACTCGCATCGACAATGTATTCATTCCCGCATATCTTAGGTGATATCAAACATGTTGTGCACAAACTCATATAGTCCCACTCGCTTTCGTTACAGCAGATTATACAAATTTTGAGTTGCACAGACGATTGTAGAGGTGGTTGCTGGCTAGACAACGGCGTAGGGTCATAGGTGGGAACTCGATGACTGTCACCAAAGTTTCGAGATCACTTTTGCACACTTGTTTATTGGTAGCGTAGCAAACTTTGTTTGATGTTAAGGGTACTTGAAAGCGATTAAACCTTTTTGGGGAGCGCATTATGGTGAGCGGTACACAGGCCTTTTCGTATTTTCCTCGTCGAGCACAGTTTTTTCACCAGACTTTTAGTAATCATTCTATAGCTGAAAATTCTAGAGGTCCTAATACTATGAATATTGTGCTTAATTTTAAGATTACTTTACCAGTGGACTGTAGAAATGAGCAAAAAGTTACGTTTTTTTGAGTCTATATTGTATTTGGCGCTAGTGCTTGCTTGGCTTTTTCACCAGGCAAAGTTTTTTTTACTAGAGTTCTCGTCGCCTTTCGATAGTTTGAGATGCAGAAACTCCAAATGTAAACATGATTTTTTTAACAAAGTTCCGCTGTTTTGACAACGAAAAGAACTTACATTTCACTTTTCTTTCATTTCGAGTGTTTTCTTAAGACCACAGCTCAAATTTCAATATGCCTGATAATCATTATTTGAGCCACGCATGTCAGTGGTCTGTCAATGTGGGCTGACTTATAGAGCCCGATACACGTGTTTCGATCTTGCGATCTTGTCAGTCGGGCAGTTGCCCTTTCTCGTCTTTTGCTAATCTCTGTGGGTGCTCCAGTCCCCACAATAAGAGTTAGCGACGACGTACGTTTTACACTCTATGCCCAGTGAAGAACTCACCAAACACAGAGTGTTGTACACTCGAATGCTCGTGGCTAGTACATTTAATATAACTGACATGCGTGGCTCAATAATGATTATCAGGCATATTGAGATTTGAGCTGTGTTCTTAAGAAAACACTCGAAATGAAAGATAAGTTATATTAAATATACTAGCCACGAGCATTCGAGTGTACAACACTCTGTGTTTGGTGAGTTCTTCACTGGACATATAGTGTAAAACGTACGTCGTCGCTAACTCTTATTGTGGGGACTGGAGCACCCACAGAGATTAGCAAAAGACGAGAAAGGGCAACTGCCCGACTGACAAGATCGCAAGATCGAAACACGTGTATCGGGCTCTATAAGTCAGCCCTCACTGACAGACCACTGACATGCGTGACTCAAGTAATGATTATCAGGCATATTTCACTTTTCTTCTACGGATCAAGTACATTTACGTGTTGCACTGGGTTTATGGTCTCTCATAGGGCACAGGGCTTTGATAGTCTTACAAATGACCATTCTTCAGCTGAAAAACTTACAATTCAATACTGTGCTTGATTTTTGTGAAGCCTTTCCAGGCGCGCTTAGCAACAAGAGAAGTCGCGATCGAGAGAAATCGCGTTTGGCCTCCGGTAAGTGTAATGTGTTTTGCACTCGTGTTTATTTGGCTTTCCGGCCAAAGAGAGTGCTTGTACTAGATTTTCAATAAATTTTCTGTAGTTCAATAAATGATAGTTCCGCACTTGACTTGGTTTCTACAAAGACTTTTTCATTGAGCTGTAGCATGGTGAAAAAAAGACGTGTTACCTTCGGCGTTAATTATTTGCAAGGTCGGCGCCTTTGCTTGGCTTTTTGTAAATAATTTAATAACATTCAAGCGATAGTTTACCAAGGTCTTAGAGCGCTGTGAGAGCGAAAAAATGTTATGCTTTGCACTTGAAGTAATTAGCCATTAGCTTGAAATTTAAAGCGTGCTTTTGATAAATAGAATGATAGTAAAAAACCAATAATTGGAAAAGAATAAAACAAAGCCTTTCTACAAGTACGTAAAACTCAAACAATTTTTCAAAACGGAGAAATTTTCTAGAACAATAATCGAAATTGCTCGTTGTTTCAGGACGTCAGTTGAAATCAATAAACGCTGTGCCATTAAAGACAACGCTATTTTCGAAGTTTATTCAGATTTTTTTGCTCCAGGAAAACACTCAGATTCATTTTTCAATGTGATACAAAGCGAAAGCCTGTAAAAGTCCACATTCTTCTAGCCCATATATCTTTTATGTGCGAAGAAAGCTTTGATAGTTAAATGTAGTTTTCTTTTCGCCGTTTTTTTTCGGAACAAAAATTTGAATTTGGACGTATCAGTTTTATTATATCAAACGGTTACCAAACTTTGAATGGAAAGCTGTCCACAGATCCTAGCGAATGGTACAAAGAAAACCAAGTGTGAATCAGGATTTTCTCTCCGGTGTTGCAGCGCACTGAAATAACTTTTATTGTAAGCTATTAGAGTCATCACAATTGCCGGATTTAAGCTATCGAGTGATTACATAAAGTTTGGGTAAAAAGCCTTCCCCACAGAAAAAGGCTTGGTTCCGAAATGGTTTCTTCCTTCGTTATCAGTGATCTGACATCGCATAAACTCTGCAACATTATTTTTGGCGAACAATCCATTTTTTTTCTTTTTTCAATCACTATGATAAGTCAATATGACTATGATGAGTACGGTGGTCATAATAAAGAACTCGAAATGAAGGTATAATTTGATAAAAATAACAACGAGCAATCGAGTGCGCAAACACTTTGTGTTAGCTGAATATTTCACTTGACATAGAGTGTAAAACGTTCGTCTTCGATGACTCTGTGTAAGGGAGCAGAGCTCCCGAGAGAACTGACTATGAAATTATCGAAAGATGTAGATTTCGTATGATAAAGCTTGATTTTATTTTTGTAGAAATCACAATCTTCTCACTGGCTTATTCTGTTGCTGCAAATGTTTTGGAAAGTTCATCTGAGAAATATGAAGCGGTGTTCATTTATATCGGTTATGGTTTAATTCATTCATCGCCGCAAACTCCTTAAGTGTTCCAAAAATTTCCTCCTACTGAAATGAATAAGAAAAGTGCGTTCAGGTCGTTTTCGATATTTTCGAAACTCGATGGCAGCAGCGTCTGTTCTTCAGTTTCTATAGATATGTACACCATGAGATCGATTGGTCTTCGAGTTATGAATATTTCTGTAAAAGCGACTCGATCTTCAATGCATTAAAATTTATTTTGGAGAACGTTTAGTTTACTGAGCGAGTAAAACCTAATATATTCGATTTAATCAATACCGTAATTGACATTTTTAAAGCATCGTCAGCGTTATAGAATCATCGGCTTCGTTATAGGTCTTTTTAATCAGCCTCGAATAGAGCTGAATAAGCGATTCCGTGTTGTAGCAGTTCCGCGTTTTAGGAATTCGGCGTTGTTTTGGCCGAATTGCTGAGCGATAAACACGTTTCATTACAGCGTGTTTTCCGTACTTCAAACACAGCGCTGTGGGAATCGCCAAATCTCCTTACAAAACTCTTGCATCGAAGATCATATGAACATGACTATTTAACCTTTTGAAAGGCTTGAAACATTCTCTCAGGCTATACTAAAACTTCAAGCGAGGTATCGCAATAATCGATCGGAAGTTATAGTTACACATGCTTCTGTAACAATCATAAGCATAGATATTCTTTACCGAAAACCTTGCCCAGGAAGTGTTTGCTTTTGTCAATGGGTATTTGCGTTCACAAATTTTCTTCCAAAAATGCAGCTGTAATTTAGCATTTTATTGACTGCAGACATTTCATCGTTGAATTGTCGTGATTTTATGCCACAGCACTAGGAATGAGAAGGCGGGAATTAGAATCAAGCCACCCATTTGAGGAATTGGTGCATTAGCTAAAATTTCTGTGTAAGTGGTCTCTTTCACGCAAGCCAATGTCATTTAACATCTGGCATGCATTTCACTTCATTGCGCCATTCTTTTGTGTTGAAATAGAATAATCAGTCATAAAACGTGACCCGGATGAACCCCGAAATAAGCAAGTTAATATCCTCTGGAGCTCTTGAAAAGTAAAAGAGCTGCCACGAAATTGTCTTTTATCTAGTAGAGCAGAGGGTAAATTCGTTATTGTCCTATGAAGAATCTAATGCAATCGATAGAAAATACGTCCTTGGTGAATTTGCAATATTCCTAGATATTAAAAGTTCAAAAATAAACCTTTTCACAAGCATGATGAAACGTGCGACGAATAGCTCTATTATTTCGCTGGTAGCCACAATCTCGACAGTGTTTGGATGTGGAGTGACGCCTGCAGGTCAAGGTAACGAACAGACGATTGCTATGGTACCACAAAAATTTTCAATGCTTAAGAGATAAAATTGATTATATCAAATGCTTCATTAGTGCTAAGAAAACATTGTGATCTGAGCATTTTGTGAGAATGATATTGATTTTTGGATAAGAGATGAAGTGATCTCGAAATAATCAAAATCATGATTTGTTTTTGAATATTTGCTATAAAACGACGATCTTTCGCTGCAGTGAGCACTACGAACTTCACCGTCACTGGTTTCACTCTGCCAGTTGCCATGGTTTATTCTGAAGCAATTGATGTCCGAGCTCAGGTCCCTGGTATTGCAGCTAATGCTGCAGGAGCAACGGGATTTGTACGGCGCCTTGTAATGCAAACTGTAAGTTTAAACCTTCTAGATTTCAAGTTTTATCTCGCACAAATTCTAGAAAACGTAGAAATCAGATCGAAGTTTCTGAGCAATCGTCTGCTTCCTACTGCTTACACAATTTTCATGGGCTCTCATGATGCTCTTGAAAAGCAATTTCGAATAAATTCTTCAAATCAAAAAGAAAGTTTCTTCAGGTCATTGACGTTCTCGAAAGCCAAGCTCGTAGTGCCCTTCTACCCGATGCTATCATATCGAGCATATTGAGTCAACTTGAAGTCAACGTCGCATACGTACCCATGAATTGCCAGAAAGTTGTCTTTAATTTGATGGATAATCGTGAGTATCCTATTAGGAGCATCCGTTTGAATGATTCCAAGTAGAATTATGGAAAGCACTGAAGGAAAGCCGAAAGGGGTTCGCTAACGTCCGAAAAAAAGCAAGCGCTTCGTTGAAAATGCGCCGAAACGTGTCTTAGAATAGAGAGAACGGTTATTATAATGTCATCAAAAGAAGAATATTTGAAACTATTTATTTTCAACAAGTTTTTCGAAAACAGATGCTGCAGTTTTCAATGTTTTAGCTGAAGGTTTGAAAAGTTCTGTGAGGAAGAAAATTAGTGCTCAAAGTTTTCTATTGTATTGGAAGAACGTGTCTTGCTAAGATTCACGCTGCCTTGCAGAGGAGGAGATGATCAATAAATGCATTATCGTCGACAACACAGTAACGGGAATTTGCCCTCCAAAGGAGCACCACAGAATGATGTGTAACCAAGTGATGCTCGGAGCTGTTTCCGAAACACATTTGAGAATTTCAGGAACTCTCTCGGTAAAATTTTTATTTTCTCTCACTCAAACTCTGAAAAGAAAGATTCTGTGTAGACCATAACATCATCATGGCAAATTGGTCGAGGACAATGTGGCAAAGTGTAGTGAACAGAGCGATTCGAATGCTGGCATTGGGTCCATTTAGATCAAACTTCTTCTCAGCATCGGCCACTGTTGGCGGAAGCCGAATTTGATGTGCAGTGTGTTTTGAGACGAAAATTCTCATTTAATCGATGCTTATTGTTGTATTACACCAGAAATAAAGCGGCAAATAACATAAGTTTGGATAGTCAGATTAACGCAGTAAGCACATTAACGTATATAATGTGACGTTTTCAGACTTAATGACTCTTCAAAACTACTCAAACCCACAAATAAGAAGTGCTGAGCGAAGTCCAAAGCTTTAGATAGCTGCTCATACACGCACGAAAAGTGGCTATATCGGCGTTGACCTTATATCGTTGAGCATGGATCATTTTCGACTTATGTATTCCGACATTCAAATCTTGAGTGCCATGAAGCTGTAGAGAACAGAGTTTCTCTTGTGAGTCGAAATCCCATATCCACTATGAAGATCGGTAAACAAAAATAAAATTGCAGGAAGATTAAATCATTTACATTGCCGACTATCCTATTTAGCACCAACCATGTTAGTGAAGAACTTTCAAATTACGGATGAGAACCTCATTGTCTGAGGCATTCTAAAATTTTCCATCTAAACGCTTCAAATCTCGAGTGTGCTAGCGGCGCTTGCTACAGAATGATGAGACTTTTCAAACTACGCAATTATGTAGTTGCGGCTAAGCCGGTTAGCTTATGAGGGTATTTCTTTTCCAGGTGGTTTGTTCAGCAAATAGAACGACTTTCTTAAACTTCTTTTATGCAGTCGGTAGCTTAAAGAAAACAGTTATGTAGCGGGCGCCGACTACGTAAAGTGTCACATTTGATATAATCACTTTGAAGGTGGATAGAACTCGTTTTAGAATACCTCATTTCGTGAACATAGTTTATTGCACATTGGAACTGACTTCCCTTTGAACTCTGCTATATCAATCAATGAGAGCTTTATTTGTGATTCAGTCAGACTTCCATTACAAAATAGGGACAAATTTTTATTGCAAGTTTTATGGAATTCCTAGGATCGTTCATTGCTGCTCGTTTTCAGGCGAAGCATACATCTCTGAAAATTTCATGAAGATTGAGATTTTTGGAAGACCGTGTAATAAGAAAAACTTTCAACTAGTGGTGAAAAGCTGTTTTCTTATGATAATGAAGGTGATCACTTCTACTATAAATTTCTAAAGTAATTCAAAAACAAGCTAACTGATAGACTCTTGTCAAGTGAGATAGAGCCATTGTGGGGATACTAATTGAGATAAATAGCCTGCTAATAAAAAAGAAAGCTACTTTAGAATGAATATAACCTCTTAATTTTGGTCTCAGTGTATTTGGAGATTTTTTCAAGACGTCTCAAGGCAAATTCTGTTGCACGTTCCATAAATACAATACGCCAGCTGGTGTCATTCGGGATTTCAGCAGCTTGATCGATCAGGAGATGTTGAAAAATATGAGTGACCGCTCATTTACACGCCAACGGTTGGGCGACTAGATAATAGAAGGCCTCATTCGTTGCTTCCTAGTTCATCGTTAGAAATGAGACTTGATCAGCCACCCGCTTCTAATGAATGTCGCTTTCACTACCTGATTTCGCTTCACCGTCCTCTCTACAGCTGTGTTGCAAAGCTATATGGTAGAAGCAGAGAACATAGCTGAGTAAATCAAGCGCATTAGCTAGTCACGTCAATCATGTCGCCTTCGACCGGAATAAACTCCACGCAGATCGCGTGCTCATGTTTAGCGAAGACGTTAATGACGAAGAAGAGTTTAAGGCGGAAAACTATGCCATTGCTGAGGCTAGAACTCTGAAGCTTGCGACTTCGACGTTTACAAGGATGCTCGGCTAGTACCCGGACAGTGGAGAGATGGCTAAGGAATGTGGGGTCGCTTCATACCCACCGTTCAACGAGCTGCGAGCAGACGACGTTTTGTGCTACTTCAAGAAACCAGTCGACTCTATGAACTGTTTATGCATGATGTTTGGAAGTTAATTGTGGAGCAGACAAATAGGCCTACAGCAAAACGAAAAGTGGCGAAATACGACGACCGATGAGACGAAGAAAATCATTGGCTTGCGCCTTCAGCTAGGTGCAATGTCATTATCCACTTTGAATGACTATAAGAGCATTGCATCCAGCTAACGGTGAGATGTGTGGTACAGAGGGCAAGTTGATGTGGCATTTCCGCTGTTAGTTCTCGTCAACATAATTTGTAAGGCTTGTGTCCACTGGGATAAACTATGTGCGTCGAAGGATTGATGGTCCAACTTGAAGCATCCAAGCTCTTCCTGTACACTTCCTGCAAAGAGGACAGATATGGATTGAAATTTCCAAAGTCTTCAGCAAACGAGAGCCTACCTGAGAGACGATATTTTACGCATACACGGCCACATTTCCGATACCAAGCGGGCGTGTCGCAGACGATCTCGTGTTGACGCTAATGAGCATCCTGCTGATGAATAAAGATCCTTTTTTAAACTATTATACTGCTGTTTCCCTAGCTGAGACTCTATGCAAAGGAAGAGTTGTCTGATCGAGACCTGCAAGAAGAGTGACAAAAGTTTCTCAGAAACCCATGCAGGCAAATCTGCACAGAGTCGAGAGGAAAAACATGTAGAATCATAGTAGCGTAATGGCGCTGTTGTGGATGTGTAGGAGAGTAGTGCGAATGACGTCGAGAGCGAACGCTACGCTAACAACCCTAAAACGCGAGTTCCAAATGTTGTAGAGAGTTAGAACAAAGGCAAACGGTCGGTGAACTTGACCGACCAGATGGCTGCCTACTCTTCTTTTCTGAGAAACGTGTAAATAGGACGTGCATTTTGCTGCTTCTTTGCTTCGTAGTATGTATTAAAATGGTGCTAAAAGCTTTTTTGTTTATGCACTGTTAAAATCGCTTAATGAATTGTTAGATAAATGCAGTGTAGTACACGTTATTCTTATACACATCTCTCGCTTTATGTTTCATTGCTAATGACGTATTACTTGCTGTTTATTTACATCTATTTTAGACTATGGAAGAGATGTCAGACAAGATGCAATTTCGAGGAATTCTATTATTGGAATTCAAAATACGTTGTAGTACGTTGCAATAACAAGAGACAATATCGTCTTCTTTTGAAGTGTGTTATTTCAGCTTCAGAACTGATTATTTGATAATATATAGTAATTTTTGATGCCTAATAATCAAAATAGATCGAGAGTAATCGATGAAGTGGTATTGTATGCACTGAGCAGCACCATTTTCGGCAAACCATTCGTGGTTTCTGACATTCATACAATAAGATGACTTATAAGATTCATGGAATACGGCATATGAAAGTTGGAAGATTTATGCCGTAATATTTCGTTTTCTTGGTTCTCAATGACGTCGATCTTGATTTTATTTTCTCGAATGAAGGCAGTGTCATCTTGGCTGAGATTTGACCTTTGAATGGATCTCGATATGTTATTGTGAGTAAACAACGATAAGGATAGCTTTTTGCCCTGTTGGTCCCATGCGTCCAACCGAACCTTTCTTGCCCAATGTTCTTGGACTGTGTCATTGCCGAAATGTGTTCAGGCTTAACTTGACCTTCTCGATTGCCCGTAGGGCAAGCTCTTGCGCCAGTCTCTCGTCAACGAAGACAACTCGGCACCCGAGTATAGCAATACATGGACGCGTTTTAAGTCTCCCGTTCGTGGGTTTACCACCGTCATCTGTCCAAGTGGGAGTATTGCCGAACTTGGTCTTTGTGGCACATTCTCTGGTTCCTTCTGGTTTCCGACTTGGTTCATTTTCGTCGCGGAAGTTGAATCCTTTTGCTGACTTTTGCCCTTTTTACTGGTCTTCTTGCTGTTTTTTGGGTCTTCCCTTATTGGGTTGACTGGCTTGGTTTGGTGAGGTCCATGGGTTGGTTGGGTTCCCTGCAGACAACACGAGGTATGATGCGGTACCCATAGTTGAAACACATTTGCCCATTACACTGGACCGTGCTGTGTCTCGCTGATGCGCAGAGAAGCATAATTTGTTATCTTTAAGATATTTGCGTCTTTTACGCGCTGTTTGGTATTGGTCACAGAGGATAGATTTATGGCCTCCTTTGCAGTACATACACGAAGCCATGTGCTTGCCCTGTTGCTTTGAGTCCACGATCGATCCCGTTGTTCGATGACGAGCGCAAGATTGATTTATCGTCATATATCGTGGAATGTATTCTTCGTTGAACATAGTTAGAGCTTGCAAAAGAGACTGCATGGTCAAAGATGCTTCTGCGGCTCTGGTTTTGTCAAGACTTTTGTTTGGGTTCTTGGAGGGGGGGGGGAGGAACTTAGCTAAAAGCTTAGTGCACAAATAGCAGGTATTTATGTCCTCCCCCTTTTGATTTAGTTGAGCAATTGTTGCTTGTAGATTATCGAAGAATCGTATTTGATCTTGTATGGCCGGCGAGCGCAAGGAAGTGTTATCAAACTTCTTGAGTGGTTGCAAAATTAGGTCGTCAAAATTGGCGTATCTGTTATTGAGGAAATCGACAGCCTTTGGTAATTGTCCTCTGCTGTTTGAAACTTTTCAACAACTTCCCGGGGTTCGCCTCTGAGGAAACTGCGCGAGTAATTGAATTTATAGAGATTTGGAATGTCCCTTAAGTGGACTGTCTCTCGAAAGAGTCCCCAAAAATTGTCCCATTTCCAGATATCACCACAAACTGGGGGTGATATTGTGGGGAGCTCATAACTTCTAATTGTAGCGGTGTTCGCGCTCTCAGATGAGAACTTGTCCTAATTCATAAAGTGCTTAACTTGCCGTTCTAGGATAGAGGTATAATCCTGAGATTCGGCCAGAACGTCAGTAGCCGAACTTATCAAATCACTATATTCCTGCTGAAGGCTTGCTGGGTCGAGTTGCGACTCGTCCAATCTGTAGCTGAAAACTTCCGGCTTCAGTCGGACTCTTTCTGCCGCTTTTTCGATTGTGGGTGATGGCATAGTGTACAGTGGCATTGGTTCATCACCACCTTTCAGTCGATGGATTTCGGCTGCTTGCTGCAATGCAGGGCTTAATGTGGGGCTGGGTCACTGACGAGGAGGCCGAAACTTCTGAAACACCGGTGTATGTCCCTGGCGTACCAATCTCGTTAAGGCTAAAAAACATTCTTTTTTTGGAATTTTTTTTAAAAAGAAGATGTTGACCGAACTAGACTGGGAGTATATGAATCTGCCTGCCGTACAGTCCTGACTGGTATCCGTCTATCATCTCTTTCGATGGCTGGGCCTTCCCAAGAAAGAAGAAGTTCCGACGAAGCGTTAGTTTGCGTTGAAGATTGGCAACTTTACTTGAATCCAAGGATGACTATAGGAAAACTCTTTCGAGTCACTTTATTTCGCAGGCATAGGTTATTGTGTGGAACGGGAACCAGTCTTTGTTTCTGCTGAGGGTATATTATGCGCAATATTTTGAATTCTCTTACCACTTCACTGTGCTCGATTTGAGTCCTAAACGAGCAAATATCGCAATCGGTGGGCAGTGTATAATTGTCTTGAACGCAGTTGTCCGAGATGTTTACACCTACGTGACGACTAGGCCTTTCCGGTAAGATTTTTTGAAGAAATGGCCCTTTCAACCTAACATATTCATAGCAGTTTTTGACTTTTCGTAGTTTGTGCGTAAAAATGCGCCTATATTCTGACCTTATGGATTTTATTTGGAGGATTATATAGTATTTATCCGAAGGATGCCTTGTCAGAGTTCACACTGATCATTTTGTGGAGAGCTTCTTCTAAAGAAAGCAATTTATCCACCTAAGTCTTTCTGACTATCCACTGATATTGTAGATCTTCTACTCAAAGTATATAATAATCAACAATTCATACAACTATCATCGGTCAATAACAAATTATTATTAGGTGTAAAAATGTGACGCCACCGAGCAATTATTTTGTGCTGTAGTGTATAGTAAAAATGAAAAAAAAATTCCGTTTTCTTTGCTCAAAAGCACATGTAAAAGTACGTTGCTCAAAAAGACTATTTATTTATGTGTTTTATGAGCGAGGTAGTCTATATGACAATTTTTTATAAGACTGCGCAAATGACGACTTTTTTAGTCGAGAGGCGTCATTTACGGAAAATTTATCTTACAGATATATCAAACTAAGTGATTAAAATTGTTTAATATCAAAACCGATTAATTGCAAATTTTCTTGCGAACAATTTGGTATACAACTTGCCGATACTTGCTTCAGATGCAAGTGTCTTGGGAACAAATTCGCTTGCTACTCATGCACGATTCCCTCATAGGAGATGATTGCTGAACAAGCGACGCACAGCATTAGTGGAGCTTGAAGCGAGATCCATTTTATAGCAAGTGCAGGCAAGTTGTATATTAAAATGCTCGCAAGAAAATGTGCAATTGAACAATATCAAAATGTGCATTATTGTTGCAAAATTCGAATTAAAAATCCGAATATAGGCAGTACCGTAGAAGTCGGTTGGTTTTTTGCACTCGGGCTTGCTCCATTGAATACCGCTCATCGTCTTCAAAGTGTGAGCAGTATTCTGAGCGACATCACCTTCTTTAACTACTCACATATTATCTCTTCGTCGATTTCGTCTTCGTTTGATTAAGCTTAAGGTATGTCTTTCTTCGGAGCTCGGGCAGGTCAAACTGACTCTCGATTTTCTCAGTCGACCGCACTCGAGGAAGGCATCTGTGAGGACGGTGTTTGGCGGACAGCAACAATGAGCACATGAAAAATAAGCAGTACATGCGGATATTACCAAGAACGCTTGTAAATTTTCCCACAGAGTTCTTTCGTAACGCAAAAGTATCCGGTCCCACTTCGCATATATAAAAAAATTCTAAAATTAAATCCTTACTTACCCTACCTCTTGCAAACAATCAACCCACATAAACAAAACAAAGTAGTCAACAACTGTAACACAACTGCAACTGAACAAAAAAATCCTAACCTACCATTATTACCATAATATCGAACACCTTGCTGACTAAAATTCTTATGAATCATATAACTTACCTGAAGAATTAAACATCTTTTGAAAAGCGCATGTCTTAACAAATACAAAAAGAATGCAAAGTGTATCCCCAAACCTAAAGTAAACATTATAAACCCCATCTGAGATAAAGTTCTTGATTCTACAATTTTTTTTATATCTTCTTCACACAAAGCCGATAACCAACTCTAATTATCAAAAACTCCAAAGCAATTGAAACATAAATAAAACGATACCACCTAAAAAATAGCATTAACAATGTAAAAAAAAGTTATATACTTTAAGGCAATGCACCCAAAAACCTTAAAAAATAATTAACAAAATTTATAAAAAACAACAATAAACTTACTAAATACAACAATAAAAACAAATTCAACTCATAATAGAACACCTCCAACCCTACATTTATTGAACAGACTTTTACTAAACTTAATAAACACATTAACATACGTAGAAAAACAACAAATAACAAAAAAATAAGGATAAAAATCAACAAACCTAGACAAACTCGGGAATTAAACCGAAATTACAAAAATACCTCTCAAAAACAATTACATACAAAGTAGAAAATCACACATAATTAAAAAAAGCTTATAACAGGGGCCACTCTTAATATAGAAAAACAAAAAAAAAACCTCTTAATAGGGTCATTATTGATATAACTTAGTATACAAAACAAAATCGAAAAAATTATCCATTACTCCAAAAGACCTTGAACTATCTCATTGCAATTGAACCATTCTAAATAAACTACCGATCTCCAATAACTCAATAATATTTTTAACAACCCAAATGCTATATTTTTTATAAACTATATATTGCAAGTTTGCTAAGTGTTGTTCCTATTTGAGGTCAAAATATTGTTATGTGAATTGGGAGAGGTTTTGGTTACTACTGCTAAGTTGAAATTTTTTGGCGTTGCATTTTTTGTTTAGGTTTGGGGATACATTTTTGCATCTTTTTTGCATTTGTTAAGACTTGCGCTTTTTGAAAGAAGTTTGTTTATCAGGTAGGTTATATCATTTCATAAGAATTTTAGTCAACAAGATGGTCGATATTATGGTAATAATGATAGGTTAGGATTTTTTGTTCAGTTACAGTTGTTGACTACTTTGTTTTGTTTATGTGGGTTGATTTTTACAAGGGGTATGGTAAGTAGGGATTTAATTTTAGAGTTTTTTTATTGTAGTGGGTCTCATTTTTTAAGTTTGTCTTTTTCAGTATTTATAACCTCTTGGCATAGGTATCGGCTATGAAAAGGTTTTTTTGTCTTGTTGATCAAAGGGTTAGCTCTTAAAGGTATGAGAAAGTAAAAGGATTTATTTTAAGTGCTGAAATATTAGATTGTAAATCTAAAGATAAATTAATTCTTGTTATTTTTATGTTTTTGATAGTAGTATTATTGATAGTTTTTATTTTGCAATCGGTGGCGTTTATTACTCTATATGAGCGACATTTATAAGGTAGAAGCCAGGTACGTCTGGGACCCATCTGAGCTTAGGTTATGGGCGTCTTACAGGCTTTGCTGGATGGATTAAAATTGTTGAAAGAGGAACAGCTTTACCAGGTTTTACTTCAGATCTATGTCCTGCGCTATAATGTTTTCAAATTACAAACAGTGTGAATGTCAATCCTTATTGAACCTCGCTATTAGCTATCAATATTTTGCTTCAATTCCCAAGACTAACTATCTGATATCCTCGACATGTTTCAATAATTCCTAATTTCTTTATAAGCAAGACATGAGGTGTTGTAATATTTCTTATTCTACAGCTGTCGTTTCGGCAGTTTGCCTTCTTAGGAGCCTGGAAAGATCAAATTGTCTGCAATTCAATTAGTCAGACTCCTCAATCAATTCTTCAGAAAATATCACCAGACCTAGATTTCAATCGCATCTAGCACAAAATCAACTCTCAACATACTCACCGCTTTTTGTATGAGTTCCACTGAATGATTCAAGTGGATATCACCGGAAGGAGATCACATAGCCTCGTAATCCACGCTACCCATCAAAACAACAGTCTTATGTACTGACTCATATCACGTGTGACATCGAGATATTCTTCCATGCGGTTCATAACTGGATTGGTCGTATCTATCCAATACGCTTCTAAGATCTCTCGTGCTGCTGTTCTATGTTCGTGCGCAAGAATGGTGATTTCTATGTCAAAATCTACTCTGTCATGTCTTTGTTCTCTATGTGTGCTGGGAGTTTCGTCTATTATAACACTTGCCAGCTAGGTGGTTCTTCAATGTGAGCATAGAGCGGCCTACCCGTCTCGCCAATACAATTGCCGCACACTTTGTAAGAGACTGGGTAAACTGTTCCTACGCTCAAGCAATCACCGTCTCTCTCGTTAGGACATATTTTACAAACTTTTAATACGCAGAGACGGTCATATAAGCGTTTGCGAACTAACTCGCTCCTTAGAACGTCACATAGGAACCCACGGACTAGAATAGAATGAAAAGGGTGAGAGGCTGTCTGAGATTATCATGACGACTCAAACCATCCATGGTAACTCGCAATTCCAAAAGCTTCTTTTTCAGCTATGGACGTGGGAGTCTCCCAATGGAGAGTACCATAACGAAATAGACCACTTCTTAGATCGAACGTTTTGCCTAACCGATGTCGCTGTTGTTCCTAAGTTCTACAAGGGATCAGACCATCGCCTCCTTCGCGCAAGGTTCCGTTTTTCGAGGAGAGGACAGAGAGCAGCTAAATTCAAACAACGAAGTCCCAGAACTACCATAAACTGATACGTATTCAAATCATTGGTCGGCTCTTGGGAAGATACCGTTGTCGACAACATCGATGAAGAACACGATCAGCTCGTTGAATATCGTCAAGTAAGCGCTGTGAAAGCCGAGAGTCCTAAAGTTACAAAGAGACGCTTGTCTCCGCAGACACTCGAGCTGATACGTCAACGTGGAATCGCACGAGCTGCAGGAAACCGAACGTACGTCCGATCTTGCGAAGCACTGCAGAGAAGCGATAAAGGAAGACCTCAAATAGAGACGAGTAGCAGTTATGGCTGAAGCTGCAGAAGCTGGGATGGGCATTGACAAAGTCCAGAGAGGCTTTGCCAATTATAAGACCAAAATGATTGCACTCCGATGCCCTGACGGTACACCTACTGCTTCCAGAAGGGCTATGGAGAAAATCATCCACCATTACTACTCGGATCTCTTCGCTAGCCATGTCCTCTTACCGTCATATAAATCGAAAGAGGACGAATATGCCATTCCACCGATCCTCCCTTCCGAAATCCGACATGCTATGCCGTCGGTGAAGAACAGAACAACACCCCGGTCCAGACAGGAGCAGACCAGAACACCTGAAGAACCTGTCGCCAGTTCCATCAACACCGTGGCTAGGCTCTTTACTCGCTACCTGTCAGAATGCAAGGTTCCCACTCAATGGAAAACCAGCAGGACCGTATTGTTGTTCAAAAAGGGAGACCTTTACGACATAGGCAATTATTGCCCAGTCTGCTTGCTCTCCGTTGTCTATAAACTTTTTACTCGAGTCATCCTAAACAGGATTGACAGAACACTGGACGAAGGACAGCCATACGAGCAAGCAGGGTTCCGAAAAGGATTTAGTACCATAGGCCATATCCACACGATTGCAAGACTCATTGAAGTTTTACGAGAGTACAAACAACCACTCTGTCTCACTTTCATCGATCTGAAGAAAGCCTTTGATTCAGTGGAAACAGAAGCGGTTATAGAGGCTCTGGATAACCAGCACGTACCTACTCGGTACATAATGATCCTTCGTGAGCTTTATGAAGATTTCACGACCAAAATATCTCCATTCTACAACAATATCACCATTGACGTAAGAAGAGGGGTTCGACAAGGCGATACAATTCCGCCGAAACTATTCACTGCCACCCTACAAAACGCCATGCGAACATTAGAATGGGACGATATGGGAGTGAAAATTGACGGTCGACAATTCTGAACATCAGCCAAGCGGGAAGAATGTTGACCGATTTCGATCGCCTGTGGAAAGATTGGTCTTCAACTAAATCTAACGAAAACGATGTCCATGAAGAACGGATGGGTTTCGAATACCCCATTCACGCTTAACGGAACGACAATCTCCGAATGCTCTAGTTACGTCTATCTAGGTCGTGAAATCAACATGATGAACGACCTAGCTCTAGAGTTGAGCAGGAGGAAAGGAGCGGCTTGGGGAACGTTTAAGAGCATCGAAGATGTAGTGAAGAGGACACAGAAGGTCGACTCCGTGCCCATCTCTTCGACTCGACAATTATTAATGCCCTTACGTATGCAGCAGAAACGTGGTCGTTACGTAAGCAGAATGAAAAATCACTTGGCGTTATCGAACGCGCAGTCGAAAGGTCGATGCTAGGAGTATCCCGTATCTCGCAAATGAGAGAAAGGATCCGAAGTTCCGACCTACGTCAACGATCGAAAATCGGAGACGCCGTCCTGCACGCCAGGACATCAAAAATAAGGTGGGCCGGACACGTGATGCGCTTCAACGACAATCGATGGACGGAGCCCTTACCGACTGGATTCCTCGAGACATCATGCGCACTAAAGGAAGGCCACTGACCCGCTTGTCCGATTTCTTTACGAAAGCGATAGAAGACGTGATGCTCAGCGAATCCCTAGAGCGAGGAGGACCCACTAGGTTACTTTTGCACGCCATAGGGAAAAATGGAAGAGTTGCTGGTACTCGCTAGAGTCACTCGACGATCAACGGGACGACAGGTAAGAGGTAATTCATGAGTGGCTTGTATTACGGCGTTATTTGAAACGTTTGTACAGAGCGCTGGAAGGAATCAAACGACTCCATTATAGACGTATGATTTTGACTCGCATTTTTAAGGTGCTCTGGTATTACAATGGTATTTGGGAGGTGGGTTAGTGTGAACTATAATAATTGCAGTAATATGAGACCGAAAAACCACGTTATAATATCCCTCGCCTGCTTATACAGCTAATGATTGGTCTAACTTTGAAAGTAGAGGTATCGGTAGACCGAAATTCATTAGTGGAAAGTTTATGTGTTTTAATGAGTGTGTAGAGACGAGGCAGGTTGGTAATTCAGTTATGAGTTGAAGGGCAAGAGATTGTTGAAAGACCTCAGGTTTTGCCTAGGTCAGTAGTAATAGCTTTTCGTGCAGTATTGCCAATACCAGTACCGAGGAACCTTGCGAAGCACACCATGGCCATGCTCCAGCAGTCGCATTCTTCAGAGCTGAATTGTTTTTTGACAAAATCCACGCCCATGTAAGACTTTACGGGGTAGTCTTCAATAACAGCTCGAGCCTACAGAGTGCAAAACGGTTCTGAAGAAAGCGTAGGCGCTGAAATGCCTATCACTTTTATACTGAATGAATTTTTTGGCAGCATGGCATCAATAAAGCGGCATGTTCTGTGTGGCTTCTCAAACGTCATTCCTGATCTTTGGTCGTTGAAGCTGGCCAGAATGTCGGATGTTTTCACCCATTTGCGAGATAGGGGATACTCCTAGCGTCGACCTTTCGAATGTGCGTTCAATAACGCCAAGTGATCTATCATCCTGCTTACGTAGCGACCAGGCTTCTGCTGTAAACGCTAGGGCACGGATAATCGTTGAGTCGAAAAGGTGTGCATGGAAGCGGATGTTCTTTGTCCTCTTCACCACTCCTCGATGCTCTTGAACGTTTCCCAAGGCGCTCGTTTTCTCCTGTTCAACTCTGGATCTAGGTCGTTTATCATGTTGATTTCACGACCTACATAGACGCAACTGGGGCACTCGCTTTTCCTAAAACAAACATCCTATTGGAATCAACATTTCTCGAGCCATCAAATAATCATAAAAAGGTAGGCAAACTAGGAAAAAAGTATTTGACAATAGTCGAAAATGAGCGACTTTTTACAAGAATCGTTTTTCTCTCAAAAAAATCGAGTTTCTACACGTGGTCGTCCTTTTCACCAAATATAGCACTTGTCGTACCGTTGATCCGAATGACTCAAGCGATCAGCAGCAACACTTCCATTTTCCCTATCACGTGCATGAGTAATCCAGTGGGTCTTTTTTGCTCTACGAATTCGCTGAGCATCATATCTTCCTTTTAGGCTTTTCGTGGAGAGATCGCACCAATGGGTTTGTGGTCTTCCTGCAGGGCGCCTGATATCCCGAGGAATCCAGTCGCTAACGGCTCTCGTCTATCGGTTGGCGTTAAAGCGCATCAAGTGTCCAGCTCACCTTACTCATTGAAAGCACCTTTATAAAAGTCCCCTCTGTGATATTCTATCTCTTTGCAGTTATGGTGCCTCTAACGTACAAAATTTACTTATAAGGACCGATAATCCTCATGCGATGTTCAAGTGACTGAAGATCTACTGGTACTGTTCTGTTATGGCGGCGTCACTTGAGGCGTTCGATAAAAATGTATTTTTTGCTTTTGTGCAAAGTTTTTGTAGTTTATCGATAGCTCAAATCAACTGCATTTTCATGGCATGTTTAATTTTCCAAATACCTTATTTTTGGCGCCGTACCAGTCAAATAAGAATTTGTTTCTCATCAAAGATTTCTCGCTGGATTAACGTTTTGTGCTAATTAAAATTCAATGATTAGATAGAGAACATCTTTCCTATTATAATGATAAGTTTGGCTTTTGGAAAGGGCTTCCTCGAGCTTTGTAGCTATGGAAAGAATATTGAGTTTCACACTCACTGAGCACATTCAGTGGGCCAGGGTGATTGTACAGGTGTAATACCAATCCACTGCAACATTTTCTTAATCAGAAATATTTCCGTATCTAATGATTGAAATTTTGTTATAAAAAGCTTTTATCAGGCAAGAAATCTTCAGGTGTGAAACAAAATCTCATTTTAACTGGCACGGTGTCAAAAACAAGCAATATAAGAAACAAAATACATTTATAAAATGTACTTGATTCAAGCTATCACATATATATATATGCATTTGTCAGATAACGGCAAAGAATACGTTTTTACCAAAGGCCTAAAGTCGCTCCGCCATAATAGAACAGTACCGAACTACTTTGAATTCAAAGCATAATCTTTTCGCTTTTATACCGTTCTGAAAAATGCTGTCTGCAGACCCAAGTTGAACAAACAAATCAGATCGAGTGCGAAACGTTTCTGCCCAGTAAGAGAGGCTTTCAAAGAGAGGATCAGCAGGATACACGCTACCATGAATGGCTTGGACAGAATAAAGATCATTGCAATCAACATATCTACCAACAAGAAGTAAGTGTGTACATTTGTAGCATTAAAATCGATGCCTTGGGATTTGATGAACGTTCGGAATTATTTTTAGCTTCTTGCATGCATGTTTTTGCATGTTTCTACAACCAACAGGTTGTGGAAGCGCTTTGAAGAAGTGGTGATTGGTGGAGGCGAGGTCCGGCGACTACAGAGGATTAGGCAACTTCGTCGCCCAAGAACTACTATCTCTTCAAACGTCTTGCCATCTTATTGCAGAGAAAACGCTCACCCAGCCAAGAAAATGTGAAAAGTTTTTTCTAAAAGTCCTTCGAATCTTGAAGCATCAATTGAAATGCAACAGAATCAGCACACTCACTTCTTATTGGCTAATATGGTTGACTGTAATAGTTCCCATTTTCACTGATAAAGATGTTCTGAGCCTATTTATAATAGCGTGAAATTTTCGGTCTAGGACCGCAATTACTATTCCACTGAGCTTATGTTAGCCAAGCTGAACCAACCTTGACCGATTTCGAGAACTTTTCTGCAGGGACAGATTTCCGATCAAGTTTCACAATAACGATCTTTATAAAAAGTGGATTGTTTTTGAATGCCTACACTCCTTAAACAAAATCAATATCGTCAGAGGGTTTAATGCGAGAGTCCAGTTCGCAAAGTCAATATCATGAACAATTAAGACCTAGAGCTGAGCAAGAGTAAGCAAGCCACTTGAAGAGAGTTTGAGAACACTTGCGATGTAGGAAAAACACAGAGAACATCCAACTCCATACCCAACTTTGACCAGCGATTACCGTTGCCTCTACAACTGTTCCAAAAAACTAGTCGCTCCTGCGCAGAATGTAAGATCATTTAGAGTTATGAAACACGGAAACGAAAGATCGATGCAAAAGAGTGTTCCGATCTTTTCAAATGGGAAAAGGCATACGAAAATCTGATCTGTGATAACGATCGGAAATTGAGTGCTCCGTTCTGCACCCCAGGATGTTAGCGATCCTTATCCGGTGTACATAATACTTTCTGGTGACAGCAGATGGACGATAGACGTAAACAGGGAGAGCCTTTGAAATGTCTAACACACAATAAGAAAGCCATCTGATACGGTCTAACTTCACGAAAAACCTATAAGAAGGGAATGATGCCCAAGCAATCCCTCCAATGAGGAAGACATACTGAGGCTGTTCGACGTATTAGGAATAAGAAATCTCCGCTCTGGTCACCCGACAATCAGCGAGACAACAGATTATGCAGGTGATGGCATCCAGACAAAAAAAAACGTTCTGAAATTCGCAGATTAATGACAAAATTGTGTTGAAAGTGCAGGTGGAATACTGAAGCGAAGTTGTTCGTTGTTCAACAATTCAACCAAAACGACACGGAAATGTCAAAACATGGAGCAGCTGTAGACGCAATAGCTTATTCAGCTTCAATTACGGCTTGTAAAAGCTCATAAACAGGGTCTATGATAATACAGCGCTGACGGTGCTTTCGAGTTGTTATTCGCGAAATAGCTGAAACAAAATTCATTACGTTCCAAGTCGGAGACTTTTCCAAAACACATTTAAAATGACTACAACTTTCTGCTTTGAGCACTGCTGTGTCGTTTACTATTCGGATAAGACACCACAGCAAAAGGATGGTTTCTTGAAATATTTCCTATTACGGTTGGAAAGAAGGTTTCGGGGCACTTCAATAAGCATGGGATAACTCCCATGTAAATCACGGAAACATTGCACTTTCTCCTGCGGGATTTTCCCGCTTTCGGCCTAAATATTATTGTTTTTATGTAAACTTTGCTACGAGCCTCCACCTTGTCCTACCACATCATCGCAGCTTGTGTTTTATTGCGTCGTCGTTGGGTAAAGAGTCTTCCACATCAAGCTGTAGTCGATGAAATTAACGAAGTTGAAAGGGAAGGCACAACAAGTAAATCTGCTGCTGATCGGTGGTTTCAACGTTTTCTCAATGCTGGAGATTTTGACCTTGAAGACAAGCCTCATTCAGGACGTCCAACAAAGTTTGATTTGTTCGATGAAGCTGAAGATGCATGTTAAGAGTTCTTTGAATTGATGTCGAAGCAACGGTATTTCGACCAGATTCGAAACTTAACGCTCCGATAGCAGAAAGTGCAGAAAACTATTTCCTTTAATTTGAAGAATAGTTACTATTGTTTTTGTTTGGAATTCTTACATGAATCTTCAGTTTACTACATACTCGAAAACTTTCTTAAGAACCTACTAATTGGTTGGAGGTACGCGGCCAGAAAAGAACTCTTCAAATTTTCAATTCTAGACCATCGTATGCTCCGCAGCAATTCAGTGAGCGAGAGGACAAGTAATACTAAAATTAAACTGGGAAAATGTCGAAATGACACCAAATTCTGTTGCTTTTTTTCCTGTATAGTCCAACAATATCTCTTTTGAAGCGTTGTTGTGCGTAAACATTTTCAGGTCTTAAACAATCTCGGAAACTGTCTGAGTCGTATTGATCACTTAGTATGTCATAGATAATTTTAAACTCGAAACGATCTTTCAAAAACATTACAGAAATGGAGAGACGACTGAAAAGTTTATAATCATTACACCAAGGAATCAGATACCACTATGTGATATGTATAAAGGATAAAGCTCTCGGCGTTGATCGATCCCTGAGGGATGCGCATGCATTCGACTTCAATTTTTAACTTCGTTTGAGGTGATTGAGTGCACATCTGGCCTTTACAATGACTCGCGGAGGCCTCCCGAAACCGAGTCAGTGCTGCTTATCCTCCCAGACAAGTCTGAGAGCTGTCTGGTACCAATTCACCTACCCCTGAAGGATGGATGGCTTGGTGAGCCATGAGCGCGAGATCGAACCAATGACCTCGTGTGCGACGCAGGGCACCCCTAACCCCTCGCCACATGCGCTCATGTGATATGTACAATAACAAAAATTGTTAGGGCTGAGTGTGCTTAGCATTACATAAGCTGCGTTTCTCAAACATCGTCCACTGTGCTTTCCCATGTCGATACATTGTCGAAATCAACACAGTAAATTATTTTGCTATTTCACTGCAGCATTTGATGCCTCATGCAGTTGTTTAATCTGATACTCAATCTTGACACTATTTTCCGTCAACTTCCTCATATTACTGAATTTTTGGTAACATCTTATTGCATGAATGCCTCTTAACCACGCAGCTGCATTTCTATAGATGTACTCAATTTGACTATTAACAAACGCACTTTGCTTAAAAATTTGTTATCGAATAAGTTTTGCAATCAGAAAAGTGCAAGTGCAAAAAAATGCAAAAAAAAAATGCAAAATGCAAAAATAAAAGCTTTGCTTTTACCTATCAAATCTTCTTTGGAAGACTTTTCTCAGAATTGTAACTGTGATTCAGCCGCTTTGTCGATTGTCGCAGCATCACAAAAAAGAAGGCGGGAGCCGAATATAAGTCGAGCAACTTGAGAAATTGGCGCATTCACTAGAATTTTTTTTTAACTTCTCGCTCTCATGCAGTTCATTTTCATTCAGAATTTGACAGAGATTTTCTCACCTCGACAACTGGTCTTTTGAGCATCTCATTGGCACAGTGTTTCACAAAATGCGCTTTTAAAGATTTTGCTTTGAATTGAGCAACTTAGAGATCTTTTGAAACAATTGAAAAAACCAAAAAAATCAAAGATTAACCAAGGCGGCGTCAGCCTCATATAGGTGCCGAGTGCCGAATTGTTGTTATCTCGTGGATGATCTGACACAAAAGATGTGGACATTAGCCATAGTATACTATAATACTTATTCTATTTTAGGAGAAAAATGATTATTCTTACAAGCAAGGCTGGACTTTCGAGCGGCCCATTTATGATGTTGTTGCCAGTCTCAATCTCAACCGTGTTTGGATGTGGAGTGATTCCTGGAGGACAAAGTAACGAATAGGAATTGTTATAGAGCAACAAATATTCCCATTCTTAGATGGTTAAAAGCTCTAATCAGAATGAGCATGCCTAGCCCTCCATCATTGCTTAATTGTTGTCACAGTCTGCGCTATCTATAGGCAGGGTTTCTGATTCTACATAAGTAGTTCGTGCTCGTTCAACTTTCTTCAAAGAAACATCGTTCGAATGAAGACTTCACTTTGCGATGTCATTGTATACAAGATGCCATATAGGTTGCCGCGTTAGTTATAGGTTGACAGCGTTTCAAATGACAACATGCCAGGACTTCACAAGGTGGAATGTTGTCCAAGGCTTTTCAAAGTCGATGGCATGCGGTTATCATCGGTTATACGGATATTCATCTTCAATCTGCTGTTTGAAAATGTCACTCTAAAGCATAGATATATTCAGGAAGATTGCCGAAATGTACAAAAGCCAGTGACATGTTGAACCTTGAAAAGGCTTGAAACAGTTCAGAAAATTGATCGATGTTATAAAGCGAGATTTTTAAAACATTCGATTAAGAAACATTATTCATAAGAACAATCCCATATCAATGAACATTGCCGAGTGAGAATTTCCATTCGAGCGGTGCTCCACCGAGGAACTGTCGACTTGAACGGCAACGAAAACGAATAATTGTGGACGATCGACTTGAATTATCGGCTCTGAAGAAGCGAAGACGTCGAAATATCAGCCGAATAAAGTTTATTTTTTAACCTCGTGATATTATTTAAATTATAAAAGAATGAATGGTAATGACGAGGAGAGTCGGTTTGCGAAATACTTATAAATTAATTTACAACTATTCATTACAAAAACTATGAAACTTCGTTGTAGCGAGCACTAGGACCTTCACTGCCAGAGGGCCCAGCAACTTACCTATTATCGTGGTTTACACGGACAACAAAGTATTCTCTGCCCTAATCCCTGGTATTGCAACCAGCAAGGATGCGGTTCAGGCACTTGCACAACGTTTTGCAATGCAAACAGTGAGCTTACATCTTAGGCATTTCAATCTTTTTCGTCAATTCTGAAAAGACATATGAGATGAGCTGTAATTTTTCGCAAATCTTCAGTCTCTAAAGCTAACCTAACTTGTCAAATTTCACATATGTTCGTTGAAAATACTTCCGAGCCACTCGTCGAAATAGTGAAGAAGATTTACGTTTTAGGTCGTCGATGTTCTCGAAATCGAAGGTCGGAGAGCATTCTTGCCTGATTTTGTGATCTCCAACATTCTAGGTCAACTTCAAGTTAATACCACTTACGAACCATTACAATGCCAGAACTTAAAGAAACCAGAGGATCGGCGTAAGTCTCCAGTAGAGGAAATTCCAATCCTAAGGGGAGTTCAGAAAGCAGGGATGTACTTATTTTTTTTGCAAATAAAGATATTTTCTAAAAATTTATTGTGAAGTATCTCAGAGTTTGAGGAAAACTATCATAAAGCCATAACATCAAAATCTTTCGAATTGAGAATATCTTTTCAAATGTTGTACAGATTTTATTTCAGAATGATATAGTATTCAGTGTGATAATACGTGAAGTTTTGTTGAAAATGGAAGAAAATTAGTGTCCAACATTGTTTTGATTTTTCCAGTTGTCTAGTGCACAGAACAAGAACTGTTTCTGAGACATATAGTTTCTAGCAGAGGCTGCGATGGAAAGCTGTATTTACGTCGGTAGCACGGTGACGGGAATTTGCCCCGCAGTGGCGAATGTTGTGGCAGGGAATAATATGTGTCAGAAGGTTGCAAAAGCTATCAACAGCGAGCACTTGTCTCTCACAGGAACTCTCACGGTTTGGACGGAAATTTTATATAGACTACGAACATCATTATGGCTAATTGGTCGAGGTCGATGTGGCAAATTGTTGTGGACAGAGCGCTTCAATTGTTAAGATCGGGTCCGTTTGGTTCGCATTTGTACACGGTAACGGTCACTGTCAGCTGAAATTGAAAGTGAACTGTGATATTCAAGAGACAAACATTTTTATCTAATCGATATTCATTGTGGCAGTGCACTATCAATAAAACAGCAACCATATGGGTATTAACGATCAGAGTGGAGAGCAGTAAATCATGTGGAAATGAGTATTTCCTTCTGTTTAGCCGTTCCGAGGTGTTGATATTTTAATATTGAATACTAGCGATGCATGCAACAATACAGTTAGTAAGGCAGCTTTAATAAACAATATTCGAGGTGGCTATCGTTTCGACGGGTCGCCTTCTTCAGAGCGTGAAATGATCAGATCATTTCTTTCATACCCTAAATCAGCATTTGCGAGTGAAAAATTTTAAAGAATCGAATGGACTCAAAAGTGATCTAACCGACTTCTCTGGTCATCAGCCTCGCACTTTCAGAGGGGCATCCAATCTTTCCCAGCAAGTCGTTGCATATCACTGATCATGAGGTCATTATATTGTTGATCAATTGATACAATTAAATAAATAAAATAACAAAAATGTCGAATTACGAAGCAAATTATGGAATAACTTAGTATCGTCTAGAAAACAATTTGACTGGCAAGTGCAATCATTTATCTTTTTGCTTTATTAGGCAAATAGAGGTTAGTAACAAGTCTTGATCAACAAATTTTTCTGCATCTTTGCCTTCTTCAAGGTTCAACGATTCGAATTTAGGTCCACTGGTTGAGATTTTGTTATATGGGTTGTCGCTTACGTATCGAGTCGAAACCAGTGAAGTGTGAGAAATTTGGATCTGGGCGCGTCGAATTTATCGAATTTATCGGGAGAAGCCGAGGAACGGCTGGCTACTGTTTTTTGACGGCTGTAATATCTATTCCTGCTGCAAAATGAACCACGGCAAAACAGGTTTTTCCATGATCTGAAATGAGGAAATTTGAATGTGACATTTTCTCATTGTTCCCATACGCTACAGCTTCTGTGCTCGAAAAGTTAACGGCTGATTATAAAAGCTGTGAGAAAATAAATTTGTGTGTTGAACTGAGGCAACGCAAGAATCACTTCAAAAGAATCCTTAAGGGCCTTTCCGGCAATTTTGACTTCAATTATCAGAGACACTTGTGGCGAAAATGCTAGAATAACTCAAGCGTATTTATTACGCTTTTTGTTAGTGTACTTACTTCCAATGAAGCGAAAATCCGAGTTTTGTTGATGATTTTTCTTATAGATTCTTTCATTGTTATTTGAGCCAACATGTCATGTGGTCTGGTAAGGGCTCTTGTGCAGCCCGATACACGTGTTTCGTCCTTACAGACTCGTCAGTCGGGCAGAACCCGTCGTCATTCGATATTTTGCTAGTCAGTTCTCTCCGGAGCCTGCTTTTTCTGCAGAGAGATACTTCATGGCATGTTGGCTCAAATAATAACGAAAGGAACTATTGAAATTTGAACGTGGTCTCAATCAAACACACGTAACAAAAATATAATATTATAACCCATAACATGTGAGCTCAAATAATAATAAAAGGACCTATTGAGCATGGTCTTACTGAAACACTTGAAACAAGGGTTAATATGATAAAAATATCAGCCAAAGAGCAATCGAGTGCACAATACTCTGTGTTAGGTGAAAATTTCAATTGATACAGATTGTAAAACGTTCGTCTTCGATATCTCTCTGCAGGGAGAGCAGGCTTCCGAGAGAACTGACTGATAGAAAGACCGAAAGACAACGGCTTCTGCCCGACTGACGAGTCTGTAAGGACAAAACACGTGTATCGAGGTGTACAAGAGCCTTTCAAATAATAATGAGAGGATTAATTGATTATTATTCATTTGCGACAGGGAGTAAAAGCAAGAAGTTGTCAACATAAAAAATAAAAAATAACTATGATCAGAATGTAAATGAATATACTTAAGACAGCATAGAAATGTTCAATAGAGTTTTGAAACATCACATTTTTGTAGCTCTGTGGCTTTTTCCTTAAAATGCGGGGTTTTTGGAGAAGCATCGCCATTGTTACCACTATAACAACTTTATCGATGTCTCTTCTATCATATTTTAACATTTATTGGGGACTAATCTTTCTCTAGTGACAATAGAATTCCACATCTCTTCAGAAATCTATCACAATGTCATTGTAGCCGCCACGCTCGCAGAACGACGGTGTCGTGTGCTGCCCAGGACTTCAACGGCGTTGTCAACCTGGTAATGCATATCTAGCTTCCAAAATGACTCGCGCAGGCTTCCCTCTGAATCGAGTAAATGCTGTTTATTTTTTCAGGCAAATTTGAGATTAGTCTGGCACCAGTTCACTGACCGCGGAAAAATGGATAACTTGGTGGGTCATGAGCGTGAGATTGAACCATCGACCTTGTTTGCTGCTCAGAGCACCTCTAACTACTGCGCCATATACGCTAAGCAGAGTGATTTATTATAATAAAATCTCCTTGACACGTTTCACATTACTGAGGAATTTCACATTCCGCTTGTGCCCAAGAAATCATAACGGAAAGTGCTTTTTCCTTTGCTTGCGGCTAGATTGACTCAAATCGAAGGTTGATAGCGTTTTCATTTTTTTACAACATAGTAATGATCAAATTTCATTTACATGTGGAAATGATTTTTCCTTCAAATCATACCCACGAGCACACAAGAGAGCCTGGTAGCGAGCAAAACAGCTATTTTTCGAGTTTGTTTCGTAGGCAGGGCGGAGTACTCACATTTCGTATTGTATATTAGTGGCTCTGCTCGATATTAGTCGACTACACTTATGATATTTATTTAACTTATTAGCTATAGTATTTTCATTCGCCATCGTTCCCTGACTACAGAAACGCATGGTAGGCACGAGAACGATCTGGTGTTGGGAATGATTGCCGCTTAGCAATGCAATTAAAACAACACCAAGCTGGTTATTCAACTTCTCTGTAGCCATCGTGAATCCCCAGCAAAATGGCGAACATTTTCATCCAAATGAGTATGTCCTTCATTTGTTATCCATGGGAGCAAAACTCGTAGAAAATAAGTGGTTTTTGTAAATTTTCTTATATATTGTAACTGGGTGAAGCTCGTTCTTCGGTACTTCAGTAGCACATTAGCATTAGATTAGTAAAATTGATTATTACCAGTTCAAACTCCTTTCTCAAGATAAAGGGTCTAGTCGGAGCGACGAATTATGCCATAAGTACTTGGGCATAGAAAAAGAACTTATTATTTGTCATTCACCAGCAGTAATTTTTGTTCTTTAAGCAAAATGGCCTTTGGAAAACGCTATGAATAAGTGCAGTATAAGACATCTGGCATAGCAGTGATAGTTTGAAAGCAATGGTAGTCTGCCCAGCGTGCCAATCATGGGGCAATAAAGGCTCATTTTTGACCACATCGGACTTTGAATATAAATCAAAGTGACAACAAGCGAAGGTTATGCAACAAAGGAGAGGCTAGTCGATAGCCTTCGGTTTTCTACAATCTCCATGTATGTCCTCTATTCGCCATAAGAATCATCCGTTTCCGGTGGTCAAAGTCATCCTAAGTTTTATTATCTTCAAGCGACATTGGAAAAATGCCATCACAAAATTGATTATTCCCTGTAAATACAGCGTTGCACTTCTCCAGATGTGGTAGAAATGAAATGATTTTTCTCCCACGCAAATGCTGCTAAAATTTTCAAAGATCACTGAGTAGCTATCACGAGGCTGTAAATTGGCCTAAAAATTTGTCGAAGCTTAACATAGGTATCAAATTTTCTTTTACAATCAAGCATTTATCGCTGGGACGGAGATTTTCATTCAAATTTTCAAGAGCCATTCGATAGCACAAATCTCAACAATCCTCATGATAAACTTGGTTTTCGCGAATGACGTTCTATTGCATTGTTACAGCTAAAAGAGTATTGATTTTCACACTCGACGCCGTGTCGATTGCGCAGCACAATTTAAATGTGGCGCGTCGAGTGTAAAACTTGATATTCTTTTAGCTGCAACGACGCACTAAGAAGTCTTTCTCGAAAATCAAGGATATCCTCAAAATTCTAAAGTTTGGCGCTATCGAATAGGTTTGAAAGCTTGAGAGATAAGCCGTGTTTAGCTCAAAGTGCTCGAATAGGCAGCACAGTTCTATTCTTGTTGCTACAGCTTGCAAAAAAATTTTTTTTGAAAATGCAAGGTCGCCGTTGAAACCGCCGAGATTTGAGCTATCGACTGCAAATTGAATGGCGACGGTTTCGTGCCAATGATGCCATTTACATGCACATAGAACGCATAAGCGCCATATGTAAAATGCAATCTTAATTTGGCAAGGTATATGTTATCATCGAATTAATGAATTTTTTGAGAATTAGCTTTGCTTATCTATAGATTCTTAGGTGTTTCATAACATTTTCTTATCACTGTTATAGCGTAATATAAGGACCTTTTGGAAATAAAATACATTTTCGAATTTTCGAGAGTTAAGGTATCGATAGCCACTAAAACGTCTAGAAATTGCGAAAAGGTTTTAGTTCGAAATTCTGTAACGGCTAACTGTCGAGTTAGGAATCAAAATAACAGACAAAAATGGCTCCTATGAAATACTCATGGTCACGAGTGACTTTCATTCACACATCATTCGAACCGTCCTTGTTATAATGTGCTCTTGTCAACGTCCATGAAATGACAACAATATCTTCAGATGTGGCAAAATTTGAGAATTAAGTAATGCGGCAGTAAAGGGCTCTAAAATCTTTGTTTTGTTGAGCACAGTGCGAGGTTTTTATGGGGGGAGAAGAAGTTGATACTAAAATATTCATGAATGCTGAGTGACATGAAAGAGTTTTCACCACAGGCAGAGTCTAACTCGCGTTTCTCTCATCTTGGAGGACGCGTAGTAACCACTGTACTACCGTGATTCCTCCACTGCTATGATTCTTCGATTCTTGAAATTTTGAATTTAGTTGTAATATCATGGTTTCGATGCTGAAGCGGTCAAAGTAGGATTGCTGTGGATTCGTTTCAGTTTTTGCAAAATTATAATGGACGTCCACGCCCTGTTTTTGCAGGTGGTACCGAAAAAATGTTCATTTTGACCATCAACTAGATAGGGCCTTTTAACACCACAATGAAAAAATTACTACATTCATATATATATGGATCTTCATCACCTGCCGCTATTTGTGTGAATTCAACATGACAGTGTACGAATAACGGTAACGTGTTTTGGAACTTACTTTTAAGATGGCGACAAATTCAGAAAGCTATCTCATGCATTGAGCAAGAAATTTTCGTAGAATTATCAATAATCATTCAAAAGCTTGAATCTCTAACTACAGCTCCACGTTTTTGATTTCTCAAAACACCATTTTACAACGCTGCAAGTTCTAAAATGAATTTATGCTCCACATTAGCCTATCTCCTTCATTTTTATCACGCGTATAATTTGTTGGAGTGGAGTGCATGTGGCGCAGAGGTTAAAGGTGCTCTGCGTCGCACACGAGATCAATAGTTCGATCTCGCGCTCAGGGCTCACCAAGCCGTCCATCCCTCCGTAGTCGGTAAATTGGTATCAGGCCGCTACCAGACTTGTCTAAGAGGATAAGCAGCACTGACTAAATTCAGCGGGAGGCCACCGCGAGTCATTGTAAAGGCCAGATATGCATTCAATCAGCTCGAAAGAAGTAAAAAATTGGAGCAGAATGCATGGCGCATTCCTCAGGAATTGATCAACGCCAAGAGCTTTATCCTTCACCTATTATAATTTGCTGGAAGCATGAAAAGCATATCATCATGCAGAGGATTTTCCGTGAACCACGATCATACGTTTTTATCTAAAGTTTCTGTCAAAGTGGTAAGAAAATCCCTATTTGAATAACATTATTTCAAACGCTGGCGATCGCACCGCGCCCCGCCCCTGCCTCACTCCCCCATCTTCTCCCCCCTCTCCCTTTCCATGAACTAGACGGTAAGCAAGGTCGTTGAAAATGTAAAACTCAATCGATCTCCCACACTAAACGGGATTTTCAGAGAATAAGCGCAACGCAACTTTTATTACCGAAAAAGTTTTGCAATGAGAACTCCGTTTGGTTTTTATCAGTCGATATCTTCTTTGGAAGACTTTTTCTCAGATTTGCAGTTGTGATTCAGGCGCTTTGTCGATTGTCGTAGCATCAGAAATAAGAAGTTGGGAGCCGAATATAAGCCGAGCAACTAGAAAAGTTGGCGCATTCACTGAAATTTTTCTTTAACTTGTCTCTCTCACGCAGTCTATTTTCATTCAAGATTTGACAGAGATTTTCTCACCTCGACAACTGGTTTTTTGAGTATCGCATTAGCACAATGTGTCCCTTGATGCGCTTCTCTCCATATCGATAGAGGCAGTCCTCTACCTCCCGCACCTGGTGTTAGAAACCATTTTTATTATAAGTGTGGCAGAAGGCAAACGAGGGTTCGATTCCAGCCAAAGACCGTGTTTTGCTCACCACTCAATTCTCTTAGATGTATGTGAAACATCTGACATTGCGTTGAAAGCAGTAAGAGCACTAGAAATCTGGAGCAAAGACTTTATTACTGCATGATATTTGATCACGCTTGGTCAGCTTAGAGAATTTATCTTGGAACTAAGAAGATTTTACAGAAAACAGCATCAGAAAATTTCTAGAAGCTTACCCTACTTTTGCGTCGGATCCTCAATTTTGTGTCTGCCATAATATTATGTGACATTCTTGAAAACCGATTCGTTTCATGCGAATTGCTCATTTGACTCGATGACACTTTCTTGATCATCTCCTATCTGAATAAAATATTTATACGGAGAATGTCGTGGTCAGACTCAGAAAAATGGAACTACTGACACAGAGGTAATTCCATCTTGTTCATAACGATGTGATCGATGTTCGCATATAGGAGATCACCTCAAACGAAGTTAAAAATAGAAGACGAATGCATGACGCATCCCTCAGGGTATGATTAGCGCCGAGAGCTTTATTCTTAGTATCGTTATTGGTTCTATTAGTCATTCTCTACAAATCTGGGTGTTGTAAAAGGATTGTGATATGTTGGAGAATGTTTTAGTAGCTAGAACAAACACAGGAACACTGCCGTCATATAATCGTTCTCCATCGAAATGAAATAGGTTACTGCGGAAAGATGTCCCGACAAACACCGTGCATTGGCCGACTACCTCACATTGGAAAGTAGTCAGACAGCATTTTGAAGATTGGCTGGAGCACGGTACCACAATCACAGTAAAATCCCTAATATTGCTCCATCAGATTAGCATCTTTTCCGAGCTCTGAGACAGCTTCGGTGGGACAAAAAATGAAAAACCATAGCAAGCTCTAAAGTGACCTCTTTAACTTCTTTGCACGCCATCCTCATTCCTTCTGGATAGAGAGCATTTGATTTCTTCCCAGCAAACGGTTGCGTATCATCGACCATGGTAGTGATTATGCTGTCATTTGATTGATTTCGTTAAATAACTAACAACTGAATCAACAAAAGTGTCGAAATGCGAACGAAATCGTGGCACAATTCAATATATCTAGAAAATTCGGCTTTGATCTATTCTCGGCATACGTAATTGATCATTTTCTTGCATTATCAGGCTGACATGAGGTTATTAACATGTATTATTCGGCTAAAATCTCGGCATCTCCGTCTTTGGTGTCGTATTATTTGATGCGATGGTCCACAGGTAAACTTTCATTCATGCTATGTGGGCATTCGTCAAACTATCAAGTGAAATCTTGAAAAAATGCAAGCAATTTCAGAAATCAGCGCATTGTATATACCACAGAAAAGGCGATGAACGATCGACTAGTGCATTCCAACGGTATAATGACCTACTTCAGTATAGTGGAGTCGTTCAACAGGTTTTCCTGAACTTGAAGTGAGCACTTCATGTGACACCCTTTTATGCTCTTCGCCCGCCACATGATCTGTGCTCGATAGAAAATTGACTATTCCTGAAAACTTTAAGAAAACGAATTATGTATTGGAATGAGGGATCGTAAAACTGACCATAAAGTCATTTCCGTCCTCTACGGCAATTTCAGAGTGAATACTTTGAAGATCATTTATCCCGAGAGTGAATAGCTTACCCTTGCCAACTACCCTCTAAATTCACTAGAACAAGCACTCAAGTTTTATCAGTGGTTTTTCTTGCAGCTTTCAAACACTTGATCAAAACAGTCGTAATAGAACCTAATGGATCTCTCACAAGGGAGCGTTCAAAATCTTTTGAACAATTACATTCTGATCTATTATTTTGAAAATTCTCATTAGACAAGAGGCAGCTTTTCATACAATTCGCCATTTTACAAGATCAAATGCTTCCATTTTTGTTTCTACTCACCAACTTCAATTGTGGATATGAGTAACATCTATAAAAGCAAGCACATTCACTGACATTGATTACAGAGCACCTAAAATGTGAATGCTTAAGATAGGATTTGATCACTGTCCGATTGGCAAATGAGTGAATTTTTAGCCGAAGCTTCAGAGCGGTGCTGCTGTAAAATCAATTCCAGCTACTATTCCAAGCCTTATAATATTATTTATTTCACAGCAGAAATTCGGCTTGTAAAGAATGTATGTGTGAACTTCTCAGTTACCTTTAAAGTAAAGTAGTAAGCACAAATTCATCACATTGTGTATTTTAAAACAAAAGCCCTTTAAATACATAGCAAAGGTTCAAAAACGAACCGAAAAGAGGAGTGCTTCGTATTTACGCGTGACCTCGAATCATACCTGAGGTTGATCTTTCCGGCCTGAGTTAGGCGCGGCCCACTGATGCACTGACTTTAAGCGGCTGGTCTTCAATCAATAATTGATAGACACAAAATATCGAAATAGTTAGTGTTTAGAATGAAGTTTTTGCCATGCGATCCAAAACTCCTTTCTAACCTTTTCTGCTAGGGTTATGGAGGTTTTGGCTCAGTGGATTGTGGACCAATTGATCTTTCCAGGCTCTGAAGAAGGCGACCCGTCGAAACGATAGTCACCTTGAATATTGTATATTCAAGCTGCATTACTAACTGTATTGTTCCATGCTTCGCTAGTATTCGATAAATAATATCAATAACACCTCGGAACGGCTAAACAGAAGAATATACTCATTTCAATATAATTTACTGCTCTCCATTCTGACTGTTCACCGCCCATATGGTTGCTAGTTTATTGATAGTGTACTGCCACAATAAACATCGATTAGATAAAAATGTTTGTTGATTTTCTTCTTTGAGCAGAACACGAGGTGTTACAATAAACTTTATTCGATAGCTGACGTTTCGGCAGTTCGCCTTCTTCAGAGCCTGGAAAGGTCAAAATGTTTGCAAGATGTTATGCAAATTCAAAAGTCGTCCATACCGTGAGAGTGCCTGAGAGGGACAAGTGTTGGCCGTCGATAGCCTTTGCAACCTCCTGACAACTCTTTTGTTGCACTGGCTGCGCCTCTGCAGGGCAAATACCTGTCACCGTGCTACCGACGTAAATACAGCTTACCATCGGTGCCTCTGCCAGAAACTATAGGTCTCAGAAACACTTCTTCTTCTGTGCACTAGACAACTGGACAATGAAGACAATGTTGAACACTAATTTTCTCTTACTTTTCAAAAACTACAAAACTTCACTTATCTACACAGTGAATACTACATCATTCTGAAAATAAAATATGTATACATTTGAAAAGATTTACTCAATTTGAAAGGTTTTGATGTTATGGCTCTATGATAGTCATCCTCAAACTCTGAGATTTTTTATGATAAACTGATAGAATATGTCTTTGTTTGCAGAAAAAAGTACTGCTCTTCTTTTTGAATGCCACTTATAGTTTGGATTGGAAATTCCTAAATGAATGTCCACTACTGGAGACTTACGCTTATCCCCTGGTTTCATTAAAAGCTGACATTGCAATGGTTTGTAAGTGGTATTAACTTGAAGTTGACCGAGAATATTGGAGATTACAAAATCAGGCAAGAGTGCTCTCCGACCTTCGATTTCGAGAACATCGACGACCTAAAACGTAAATCTTCTTCACTATTTCGACGAGTGGTTCGGAAGTATTTTGAATGAACATATGTGAAGTTTGTCAAGTTAGATTAGCTCTAGAGACTGAATATCTGTGAAAAAAGCAGCTCATTTCATGCGTCTTGTCAGAATACACGAGAAAGAATGGAATGCTTAAGTTGTGAACTCACTGTTTGCATTGCAAAACGTTGTGCAAGTGCCTGAACAGCACCCTTGCTGGTTGCAATACCAGGGACCACGGCAGAGACTAAGCTGTTTTCTGTGTAAACCGCGATAATAGGTAAGTTGCTGGGCCCTCTGGCAGTGAAGTACCTAGTGCCCGCTGCAACGAAATTTCTAGTTTTTGTAGCGAATGGTTGTAAAATAAACTACTAAGTACTTTGAAAATCGGCTCTCCTCGTCATTTTCAACAACACTTTCTTTCAAAATTTAGCTAACATCACGTGGTTGAAAAATAATCTTTATTCGCCCCATACTTCGTTGTCTTCGTTTCTTCAGAGCCGATAATTCGAGTTGATCGTCTAGAATTATTCGTTTTCGTTGTCGTTCAAGTCGACTTTTTCTCGGTGGAGCACCGCACGAATGGAAAACCTCACTCGGCAATGTTCATTGATAAACTGTTCTTATAAATGATTTCTCTCAATCAGCTATCTTAAAAATCTCGTTTGAGAGCTTCGATCCATTCTGAGAACTCTTTCAAGCCTCTTCAAGTTTTAGCATGTCACTGGCTCATGCAGATTTGGGAAATCTTTCAGAATATATCGATGCTCTCAAGTGACATTTCTAAACAGCAGATTGAAGATGAATATTTATATAACCGCATGCCATCAACATTGAAAAGGTTAAGACAACATTTCATGATGTCAAGTCTTGGCATGTTGTCATCTAAACCACTATCAACTTATAACTAACGCTCACAACTTGTATGGCAGTCATTCTGTATACGAAACATCGCTAAGCCGAAATTCTTCATTCGAGCGATGTTCCTTTGAAGAAAACTGGACTTGCACAACAACGAAGACGAAGACACATCGATGACGAACGACAGTGGAGAATCGAATCTAATCATGGGCTCCGAGATGACGAAGATTCTAAAACGTTAACCCATTAAAGTTCATTTATAAACTCCTGGTGTTAGCTAAGTAGTAAAAGTCCCTACACTGGAAAACTTCTTAGCTCAATCTTTCTTCTGCTATCGACTGCTTTTCTACAGACCCGCTGAAAATGATTTAATCTTATAAGGATATTACTTGTTTTGAGCCTATAGTTTCACCTCAAGGGATCGACGGAACCGAGGGAGGGTGCTACTGATGAGTCCCAATAGGACGAAATAGGCGCCTATATAGCACTAGATCTATCGGCTCAAAACAAGTAGTATCCTTATCAGATTAAATCAATCTTTCTTTTTATACAGAATTAAAAACTCTGCCTATAGGTAGCGCAGACTGCGACAACAATTGAGCAATAATGTAGTGCTAGGCATGCTCATTCTGATTAGAGTTCTTAACCATCTAGGAATGGGAATACTTGTAGATCCATAATAATTCCTATTTCTTACTTTGACCTCCAGGGATCACTCCACATCCAAACACGCTTGAGATTGAGACTAGCAACAAAATCATAAATGGAGCGCTTGATGGCCCTGTCTTGTTCGTAAGAACAATCATCTTCCTAAAATAGAATAAGTATCATAGACTCAATTAAGACTACTGTCTAGATCTATTGTGTGAGATCATCGAAGAGATAACAACAGATTCGACACTCGGCACCTATATGAGGGTGACGTCGCCTTGCCTGGTCTTTGATGCTTCAAAGGATCTTTAACTCGCTTAATTCAGAACATTACCTTTGGAAGCGTATGTGACATGTTGTGGTAAGGCGATGCTCAAGAGACCAGTTATCGACATGAAAAAATCTCTGTCAAATCTTGAATGAAATGAAACGCGTAGGAGCCAGAAGTTAAAAAAATTCCAATGAATGCGCCAATTTCTCAAGCTGCTCGGCTTATATTCGGTTCCCGCCTTCTTATTTCTGATGCTGCGACAATCGACAAAGCGCCTGAATCACAACTGCAGTTCTGAGAAAAAGCTTTCGAAGAAGATATCGATTGATAAAAACGAAGCGCAGTTTTCATTGCAAAATTTTTCGGTGACAACTTTCTTAGCAAAAGTGAGTTTGTGAAACTTTGATGCTCTTGTTAGCCTCTTACATTTAGCACGCTCATAAATTATAGTTTTGACGGAGTAACATTGAGAAGCGTTGAAATCAGCGCCCATAAGCGGATTTGTTTGTTGTGCTTTCCTTCAAATTTCGTGTTGCTCGATGTGAAAGACCCCTTCTCACATGATGACGCAATAAAACACGAACTGCGATTATGTCGTTAGACAGAGCGAATGCTTGTAAAAAGTGATAATGAAGAAGAATCATATCTAGACTCATAGCTTAGAAAAACCCACATGAGAAAGTGCAATAGTTCCATGATATGCATGGAAGTTTTCCCATGCTTATTGAAGTGCACCTGAATTTTCTTTACAATCGTGCTAAGAAATGTCATGTTGTCATGAAATGTGTCTGAAGTCATGAAATGTCATGAAATCATCTTTTCGCTGTGGGAATCTCATCCCATTGACTAACGACATAGTGTTTGAAGCAGAAAGTTTTTCTGATTTCCAAATTGCTGGCGAAAAGTCTCCGACTTGAAATGTAGTGAATTTTATTTCAACTATTTCGCTAATGACAGACCGTTTCGTGTTTTGAGACTTCCGTGTCGTTTTGGTTGAATTGCCGAACAACGAACAATTCCGCTACAGTATTCTGCCTGCACTTTCAATACGATTTTGTCATAAATTTTTAAATCCGCGAATTTCAAGACGCTTTTTTGTGCGGAATGTCATCAGCTATATAATCTGTTGTCTCGCTGTTGCCGAGTGACTATAGCGGGCTTTCCCTATTCTCTTAAAACGTCAAGCAGCCTCAGTAAGTCCTCCTTATTGAGGGATTGCTTGGGCATCATATCCACCTTGAAGACTTTTTGTGAAGAAGTTGAACCGTATCAGGTGGCCTTCTTTTTGTGTGTTAGACATTTTAAAGAAATCTCCCTGCTTACGTCTATCGTCACCCGCTATCAACAGAACGTACTAGGTGTCCAGCCTAACGTCTTTTCCCAAATCCACTCCATTGTTCTTTTCATTCTCCAGTCATCTTCCCATCTCGTTATAAAGACCTCCCTTACGCCTCCCCTCCCCCCTCCCCCATGATACTTGTTTTTGATGTTGATGCGTATTTTGCTTTGCTTCGAAAACAGGGCATCCTTCCAAGATGTGAACTGGGAAACCTGGGCTCAGTGTTGAAAATGTTCTCAAAGCGTGTAGTTCTATTGAGAAATACTGACACATGTTCCCGCCACATACTGCAAAACTGGGACTGTAGCGTCAAATAAGTAGATGTGTTTGGATAAGGACATTGGCCAGTGGTCTCTGACAAAGGTTCAAGCGCGGCTCACGCTGCTCTCTGTCTTCCATCGAGTTGTATTCCAAGTCATTATACACGCTCAGAGAAAGTTCAAGAATCATGCTAGTAATGGTCTACCCAGTTGATGATCCATACGCTTCAGTCCAGTCCCCTTACACAAGGCTTCTTTTGTGAATGGGTTTTGACATGATATTACTTGAAAACCTCTAGAATTCTTGAAGTTAATCGGAAGTAATCCATGCGCTCCACTCACTTGTCCGTTTTTTTTGCAGTTCGGCTTTGCCCAATTTCAAAAATGAATTTCAGAATAACTTCCATGGTAATATTACACCACACGCTCATTGTGCTGATCAGACGCTACTTATTTACGTCGGTCATTATGCCACCATTCACAAGTGGCAGTACATGAGTTTTGCACTATTCAAAAATGCTCTTGTGCTCTGTGGTTGTCGTTGACTACATTCATAAGAAATGTCTCTCAATGAAGAACAATAGAGTGAAGAACTGCCAATCACTTTCCGTTAGTGGTAGACGACCACAAGTCATTATGGGAAGCACAAATGCATTTTTGTCGCCCTGATAGAGTTACAAGCATGACAGTAATCCTGAGATGAGCGAACAACACTCACAATTTTCATCGAGCTATTTACCCATTATGGAATTTGATTTATATTTTCATAATCGACTACCTGTCTTCTTCTCTTTTCAATCTATGAACGGATTTGAGATTATTTCTTGTATAACGTAATTTTTTTTCAACAGTATTTAATGATAAGGCCCATAAAATAGTTTCTCCAATTCCACTCAACTCAACAAAATCAAAGACGACTGTGATGGCACTTGAAGATATCTAGTAATGAGGCTGACTTCAGCTGTTCGGAAGCTTGACAAACCGCGCTCTCTCAACAAAAGAGTGCGGTGAACTTCTTTATGAGGGCTCACCGATATGACAGCATTATTTTGTGCACATAACGAAAAAAAAGTCGATAAATAGATCAAATGGATCAAATTAGGAGTTTGCTGTAACACTATGAAAGCAAAATGCTTTACCCGTGCTAAATATCTGGTAATTTTTTCTTAATATTGTACCATTCTCGTCAATGTCTGAAAATTCTCCGGATATTTTCCTGTCAGAATGTCATTCCTCCAGCAATGAGCATGAAGTTCATCGCTGGATCTGGAGAGCAAGAGTTCTCAATTAAGGAACTCACAATAAGTACGAAAACTGTTAGAATCAACATAACAATACGTGATGCGGAATGCTACTGTGAGTGTTTTATCAAATAGTTCCTTGTCTTTCTTTTGAAACAAACACGAGATTTTTGTGACACAATTTATCAAAACAGCTGACGTTTCGACGGCTCTCGTTCTTAAAGAGTGGAAAGATTAAGCTGCCCACAAGCCACTCGGTCGAACATCTCCAAATTTCATAAGAAAAATATCACCAAATCCAGATTCCAATCACATCGGCCGCCACAAAATATCTTTCAACATACCGCTATTGAACGTGCTCCATTAAGCTGTTCAAGTGGAGACCAACCGAACAGCGATCACCAGGACTGGTAGTCACATGAACTACAAGCATGAACCTATTTCATATTCCTAGTAGACTTGAGCGGTGAGCAAAAACAGTTCTTTTAGGAATATAGAAAACATCATAACAGTGCAAAATGCATTAAAAATACTATCAATTTCGAGTATTAGTAATTTGAATAGCTGTCAGCTCAATGGGTTTATAAAGCGAAATCGCATACCCGACCAAGCCTGTCAAAGGTTGGTGGCTGATAGCTAACAATGAGATGTTGAAGAATGAGTGGTTGGGCAAATGTGCCTCAATGGTATAGTGGTGGAGCACGCGTCCCCGGATAGGATGAAACGTGGGTTCGATTCCCGCCTGAGGTCGAGTTTTTGCTCACCACTCAGTCCTCTTAGGAATATAGAAAACATCATAACAGTGCGAAATGCATTAAAAATACTATCAATTTGGCTATTTCATATTCAGTGCAATATGTTTATGTGTGTATACTTGCATCGATTTGCGTGTATACTTATATGTCTTCATATCAATGCGTATAATTCCCTTTTCCACTGTCTTCTCGATGAGTAGACATATTGTTTACATTGGTTCTATAATGGAGAGTGCTTTGATTAGTTTAGCTTTCTTGGACTGAAAATTTATTTTAAATTTTTTGCTTATCTTTTCAATTGCTGATCTAACAAACATAATTATTCTTCCAACTATGAATTCATTTATTTGAACAGTATTTTTTACTACTGAATTATCTGAAGAAATTGGCAGGACTTCTTACGCATCCTGTTTAACCCTTTCATGGCCGCGTATACCACTTATGGTACACGCGCATTTTCGTGGTTTTCTCGTCGAACACAAAGTTTCACTAGACTTTATAGTCGTTCGATTGCTGAAAAATTGCGGTTCTGATGGTATACTCGACTTTTGGAATCGCCTCCTTAGTGAACTGTAACAACGAATAGAAAATGACGTTTTTCCTTCGGAGTGCATAGCTTATTTTGGAGTTGTGAATGCTTGGATTTTTGCCGGATAAAATACTTTTCATTGGGTTTTTATCGCCATTCGACAGTCTAAAATGACAGTTCTAAATATGTACTCAATTTCTCAGTTGAATTTTAGATATACGTTTTTAATACGGCGTAACGACGAACAGAAATTACGTTTCACGTTCGAGTGTTTTGCATGTTGCGCCATCGCTTATGCTTGGCTTTCCGATAGAGTATTGATGACCATCTGATATCTCAAGAAGTATAGATTTTGAAGAGCTATTGGTTTTTTACTGATTATCCAATGCCATTCAGCAAAAGAATCAAAATCACCTTACACACTTTGAGTCTCAATTGGACATCTCTGGGTGTATTGGTATTTTATATCAAACTCGTACACTGGAAGCAACTTATGATTAGAAAAAATGATACGTTTCTGAAGTTCTTCTGTAAAAGTCTCTCTTATTGAAAAAAAAAATCCACGTGTCTCAAAACGCCCTCTTTCAATGCGGACGCCACATCAATGAGGAAACAACGCATTTCCATTTACAATTTCCTATTTATTGACGATATGTGAAGTGCAGTACAAAAACACATTTTCTTCAATCTACGGTCTTTTTAAGAAGCTTGTGTTCTTTGAATTTTAGTACGCAGTCGGAAAAGGCCCTGATAGAGCTCACTATCATCAATTTGCACAGTAATTCTTTGAGCAGATTACGATCTTTGGCCGTGTCCGTGCCCATATTCAGAAGAGCATATTTTTTTCTTTTTGGACATTTTAGAGATCATTCTACAGCTTGAATCTGAAAAGTTTCGACGGTGTAATTTATTTCTGAATGGCCTTCATATTACGCTGCGACAGCAAAAATCAAATTTTATTTCACACACAGAGGTTTTCACAGAGTAAAGCTTTGCCTTAAGATTTCAGCAACTATCCCGTAGCACAAATTTTGACAAATTTAGCAGTGTTTTTGTTTTTCAGAAAAACTTTTGTTACGTGAGCTCTGAAATTAGAACTACATTTCACAATACCGCGCATACCCTGTACAAGTATGTGAGTGGATTTCGCAACATTGACATCAAGTTATCGCCTTTCAATAATCAGTCGACAGCTCAAATGAAATACTCTTTTTTTACTTTTTCTTTAACCGCTTATAGCGGTGGTATGATGCTTAAAATGTACCCAGTGATGTAGTGTGATGTGCAAAACCCATTTTGCGCAACACTTTTCCTAAGCTTCAGCGCATCTGTCTGTCAGCCGCCAGCCGTCAACAGCCTGACCCGGGTAGTCGGTATCGACATTGAACCCAGACCCGCTGGCAGATATTGGGTACTAAAGATCAAATAAAATCTTCTTTTTTTATTAAACCGCTTCTAGCAGTGGTATGATGTTTCAAATATACCCACTGCTGCAGACTGATGTGTAAAACTTTCGCGAAAGACGGGACTGGAACCCGCACCTCACTCTATACGGGAGGCGTGCTCTATCCGTTGCACTACTGACGTCCATTTTGCAGAACACTCTTTCTACGCTAAAGTTTTGCACACTCAAAATTTAAGCATATTCTTTTATACGTCGAGACTTGTGTTATCTAAAGGCTATCAAAAATCTGGTTGAAAAACTGTGTCCAGCAAAACATGCTTGAGTGCGGAATGAAATTGTATTTTTACTACTACAACATAATATAAAGAACATTTGAAGAACAGAATAGACCGTTGAATTTTTGAGATTCAAACTATTGAATAACTGCTAAATCGTGCAAAGATTACAAAAGATGTTCTTTTCGAATATGGATGCGGAGAGGGGAAGAGTAGCCAGATTGCATATTCCTGAGTCAAATTTTTGAAGCCTTTACTAATGCTGTTAATCTTTTGCTTAAATATTCATTCAGAAATCAACAATTTGTGCAATTAGTATCGATCAATAGCAACTCACGCTGAACAAAGCCGTTCAACAATTTACCCGCGTTGCATTGAATTTGCTTGTTACATGCAATAATTCGTTCGTTCTTAAGCAAGAAACATTAAATCCTAGAATAATCTTCTGTATTGCATAATATTCCGACTCTTTTTCGCGTTTGTCAATTATAGAGAATTAGAAATGTACGAAGCCTCACATAAAAACTAAGTTATGGTGAGAGTTATTGATGACCTGGCTTTGCATGCACTGTGCATCATCTTTTCTGGCAAACTATTCATTCTTCTACGATTTCCAGTCACTAATATAACTTATAGTGAAATGTATCACAGCCGATAAACTTAAATGATTATATTCCTTGTAAAAGTTGCTACAATTATACTCCTTGTAAAAATTATTACAATTTACACAATGCCATCATCGCTGTATTTGCATATTAAAAGGGAGCTTTTTATTCCAACATACCCGGTTTGTTTGCACCAAAAGCATACGACTGTGTGGAGAAAATCGCGAAGTACCGAAATATCATGAGAAACTTTAGATTTATTCTCCAAACGGTGGAAGATACTTAACAGATAAATAAAAATCGCTCACAGGATGCCATTTGCACTGCGCATGGCGAATATTCGATCCAGGCGGCCCAGATTGGCTCTAAAATTTCAACACCCTCTCCGCACACGTCCTACATAATGACTCTGGATCGCTGGCTCTTTCGGAATCACGGGACTGACGTCCAATCCTTTGCTGTAAGCCTTTCATTGTCGGCGCATTGCTTGCCTAACTCTGAACTTGAGAAATGGATACTCACGAGTAGCATGCTTGTCAGTCTCGGAGGAACACAAAGGTGTTAATTCTATACAGACGGCTCTTAATCGCTTTCAGGTAGACTATAGATCACTTAGTAACACAATTTTGGCAACTAGACAATGAATTTCGGCGATAGAGAATAACGCCAACTATGCTGTGCTGATGACACTGCTCTTATAACGCAGAGCGTGAGCCGAACAAAACGAATGTTGACCGACATCGAGAACGCTTGAACGATTAGTTTTCGACGAAATCCCACGATAACGATGCTTATGAGAAATGCATTGGATTTGAATACCTTATACAATGGAATGAATTCTTCCGAATGTTCTATTTGTATCTGCTTACGTCGGAAAGTCAATGTAATGAAGCGCCCAGCCGAATTCTCAGCAGGAAGAAGAGAGCGACATGGGGAGCATATATGAGCAGCGAGAGTATGGCGAAGGAAATGAGGCACATCTAATTTTGTGCAGCTTTTAACTCACAGATTATTTCTGTCTTAACAAATGCTTTAGAACGCTGGTCTATAAGTAAGGGGAGCAAAGAATCACCTAATAGCTAATCACCCAATGCGCAATCGGAAGAACGGCGCTAGGCGTTTCCCGTGTCCTTGCACACGTGAGCGATGATCTAAAGTCCTCAACTGCGTCAAGCATCAAAAATCGGAGCTCTGCTCCGCACAACTTGTCGTCGAAAATCGAGTAAGCCTTAGAACTGATGCCTCTTCGTGACGGCTGATTAATGGAAGCCGTTACCAATCAAGTCGTCAGAATTTCAAAGGCACACAAAACGAATGCTCCATTTGTTATGATTTCTTGATAGAAATCCTAGAGGAAAGAAATGGTATCCAGAGTTACTGCAACTAGGAGAACCCACTGGGTTGCTCATTCGTCCAATGAAAAAGGTTACAAACTAGCAAGCAGTCAAATCATTGACAATTGGATGGCTGAAAAATGAGACAGGTGGGCAATATTCACAAATTAACGCGATGAAATAATCATGTTCATTTGATGCCCTATGAATTAGTCTTGTGAAAGCGGTGGTTGACAGTGCTCATTCAATACAGTCTCGCGTTGAAAGTGCAAGAAAAACAAACTGAAACGACCAAGAAGTGCTCATCTAAGGACTATTTCAACGCGGAACTGATGCAACAGGAAACTTCTTATTCAACTCCAATAATCATAGTTTCTGAATGACATTTTTTTGTCTACACAATAATGCACACAATAGGACTCCCACAAGAAAAAAGTCTTTTCTCCTTCAGAAACGTATCACTTCTTCTGATCATAAGTTGCCTCCAGTGTACGAGTTCAATATACAATTAACAATACACCCAGAGATGTTCATTCGACAGGCCAACTACTCAGAGTGTAACGTGATTTTGATCCTTTTGCTGAGTCGCTTGGAAAAATCAGTAAAAAAAAACCAATAACTTTTCAAAATCTATATTTCTGAGATATCGAATGACTATCAATGCTTTATCGGAAAGCCAAGCATAAGAGATGCTGAAACATGCAAAACACCCGAACGTGAGAAGTAATTTATGTTCGTCGTTACTACAGAGCTTAAAAAACCTACAATTGAATTAAATTGAAAAATCAAGTACTTATTTAGAATTGTCATTTCAGACTCCCGAGTGGCTGCAAAAATCCAATAAAAACTACTTTATCCCTTTATCCGGCTAAAAAGCCAAGCAATCACAACTGCCATACACTCCGATGGAAAAAAGTAGTTGTATATCTGGTGCTACAGCTCACTAGGGGGCGTTTTCAAAAGTTAAGTATACCATCGGAATTGCAATTTTTCAGCTATCGAATGACTACTTGAAGTCTAATGAAAACTTGTGTTCGACGAGAAAACCTCAAAATGCGCGTGTACCATGAGTGATACACGCTGTCCTGAAAGTGTTAAACTGCACGTAAGAAGCTCTGCCAATTTTCTCAGATAATTCAACAGTAAAAAATACTGTTTAAATAAATGAATTCATATTTAGACGAATAATTATGCTTGTCAGATCGGCAATTACAACAATAAGCAAAAAATTCATAATAAATTCTCAATGTTGCCTCCTTCAACCTCTGTACATTCACAAGTACATCTCCTTTGAAGTTTTCCAACAATGCTCGCGCATGTCTTCATCTTAATTTCGTCCCAAACGCGTGTCAAGACCATTCTAAGTGCGTCTTCTTTAACGTAGAAATAGCCGAGGTCTTTTTGTCCAGTACTAACCACAGAGATTAAGGGGTACCTCACTATTTACTTATGGCACCCTGTTGTTCTCATTGCGTGGCCTTTTGCTCTTTTACAGCCCAACGCTAGCGGATGTTTTTCACCCATTATAAATGGCTATTTGTCGCGCTAAGTATAGTGAATCCCTTTCTTTATCGTCACCTGTACAAACACTTATAGCTGTTCGATACATATTCGGATAAGCGCTTTTTTAGTAAATGAGAAATGAGAGGAGAGGTAATGCACTAAGATGTTTTTGCTGCTAGGCTTGCGATATCATTTTCTTTTGTAGACACTTTCACTGTGTTGCACTTGAACGTTCAGGTAGGGAAGCCTCTGATTGTTGCTGTCGCGTCAACTTAACAAACTCTGACTGTTCGTTCAGAAGTTCGAAGCATTTATCCATCTCCGCTTGTGTAGAGCAGACAACAAAACAATCGTCTATTTGTCGACAGTAGAGTATTGTACGCCAATAGAGAACTGAGAGCCTTCGCTTTTGATATGAAAGCAATGGCTAAGCTGGGTGCTAGTCTTTTCCCCATTGCCAACCCTCTAACGTGTGCGAAATATTTTCCCGACCACCTAAATATCGATCACCTTAGGCATGACTTGAGGAGTGTGATAAGCTGTTGGACAGACAAACCAAACATATCTACGCTTTCTGTGTTTTCTATCAGTACTTCATGAGTGGCTTGTTTTGCGACGTCATTTAAGACGTTTGTACAGAGCGCTGTAACATCAAACGATTCCATTACAGACGTATGACTTTGACACGCATTTTTAAGGTGCTATGGTATCACATTGGTGTTTGGGGGGTGGGTTAGTAAGAACTTCAATAATTGCAATAATATGAGGCTAAAGAACCACGTTAATTTATCCGTTGGTCTGCTTATACAGCTAATGATTGGTCTAGCTTTGAAAGTAAAGGGATTGGTAGACCGAAACACATCAGTGAAAGTTTATGTGTTTTAATGAGTGTGCAGAGACGAGACAGGTTGGTAATTCAGTTATGAGTACGAGCAAGCGATTGTTGAAAGCTCACAGTTTTGCCGTTTGGACCCATTCTTTATCCAGTTTTCGGTATTGCAATTTATATTCCTCTTCAGAGGAAGGATGTTAGAGAGAGGCATCCTGAGGATGTTTCTCCGTTATATCAGCATCCAACTAATAAAGGTTTCAATAATGGGAAAATTCTATTATATTCTGTTTACTCTCTTCAGTAAATATAGTTTTTTCGCGCAGCATTGCCAATACTCTCCTTAGTAATAATAGTTTTTTTGTGCAGTATTGACAATACCAGAACTGACGAGCCTTGCGAAGCACATCATGGCCGTGCTCTGGCAGTCGCATTCTCCAGAGCTGTTTTGTTCTTTGACAAAATCCACGCCCATGTAAGACTTTACGGGGTAGTCTTCAATAACAGCTGGAGCTTACGGAAGGCAAAACGGTTTTGAAGAGGCGTAGCGCTGAATGCCTATCACTTTTGTACTGAATGAGTTCTTTGGCAGCATGGCATCAACAAAGCGGTATGTTCCGTTTTGCTTCTCAGACGTCATTCCTGATCCTTGGTCGTTGAAGCTGGTCAGAACTTCGGATGCTTTCACCCTTTTGCGAGATACGGGATACTCCTAGCATCGGCCTTTCGACTGTGCGTTCAATAACGCCAAGTGATCTATCATCCTGTTTACGTAGCGACCGCGTTTCTGCTGCATACGTTAGGGCACGGATAATCGTCGAGTCGAAAAAGTGTGCGCGAAGGCGGATGTTCTCTGCCCTCTTCACCACTCCTCGATGTTCTTGAACGTTCCCCAAGGCGCTCGTTTTCTCCTGTTCAACTTTGGAGCTAGGTCGTTTATCATGTTGATTTCACGACGACATAGACGCAATTGAAGCACTCGGAGACGATTGTTTCGTTGAGTTTGAATGATGCATTCAAAACCCATCCGCTCCACATAAACATAGTTTTCGTTAGATTTAGTTGAAGGCCAATCTTTCCACAGACGTTGTCAAAATCGGTCAACATCTGGTTCCCCTGGATAATGGATATCATATGAACGATAGCATCAGTGAGGCGACGATGGTTCAGTTGTCTATTCATTTCCATTTTGTTCCATTTTAGTGTTTGCATAACGTTTTGAAGGGTGGTAGTGATTGATTCTGGAAAAACTGCATCACTTTGTTGGACCCATCTTCATGCGCCAATAGTAGTATCGTCATATTATGGCAATGTTCTGGTTGTGGAATTTTTCTATTCCTTACGAAGGATCGTTACGTATCGAGTAGAGGCACCGTAACTGTCCAGAGCTTCTGTGACTGCTTCTGCTTTCATTAAATCAAAGATTTTCTTCAAATCAATGGAAGTGAGACAGAGCGGTCTCTTGTACTCTCGTGAATTTCATATATCTTGTGATCGTGTAAATGTAGTCTCTTCAAGCCTGCTTGTTCGCATGGCTGTCCTTCGTCCAATGTTCTGTCAATCCTGTTTAAGATGACTCGAGTAAAGAGTTTATAGACAACCGGCAACAAGCAGATTGAGCGATAATTGCTCATGCCGCGAAGGTCTCCTTTCTTGAACAGCAATATCGTCTTGCTGCTTTTCCATTGAATGAGAACCTTGCATTCTGACAGGTAGCGAGTGAACAGCCGAGCCAGGGTGTTGACGAGAACTGGCGGTACGTTCTTCAGGTGATTTGGTCTAATCCTGTCTGGACCGGTGATGATCTGTTCTTTACCGGCGGTATAACATGCCATATCTCGAAGGAAGGACCGGTGGAACGATATATTCACACTCTATCAATTTATATGACGGTAAGAGGACATGGCTAGCGAAGAGATCTGAGTAGCACTGGTGGGTGATTATCTCCATAGCCTTTCTGGAAACTGTAAGTGCACCGTCAGGGCATCGGAGTGCAATCATCTTAGTCTTATGATTGGCGAAGCCTCGCTGGGCTTTGCAAATGTTCTTTCCAGCTTCTACAGCTTCTTCCATAGCTGCTGCTCGTCTCTCTTTGAGGCCCTCTCTCATCGCTTCTCTGCAGCGCTTCACAAGATCGGGCCTAAGATTTCGGTTGCCTGTACCTCGTGCGACTCCACGTTGACGTATCAGCTCGAGTTCTGCGGAGATAAGCGTCTATTTGTGATTTTAGGACTCTTGGATTTTACAGCGCTAACGTGAAGATATTCAACGAGCCGATCGCATTCTTCCACGATGTTGTCGACAACGGTATCGTCCCAGAAGCCGACCAATGATTTGAATACATCCCAGTTTATGGTAGTTCTGGGACTCGGTGATTGAATTTAGCGGCTCTCTCTCCTTTTCGCAAAAAACGTTTTGCAAAGGAGGCGATGGTCTGATTCCGTGTAGAACTTAGGAAGAACAGCGACATTGGTTAGGCAGACTCTCGATTCACTAAGATGTGGTCTCCTTCGTTAGGATACTCTCCATTTGACACTCCCACGGCCATCGCTGAGAGTGAGGCTAATGGAATTGTGAGTTACCATGGATGGTGTGGATCGTCATGATAATCCCAGATAGCCTCTCACCCTGTTCATTCCATTCTAGTTTTTTCCATTCTGTTCATTCCAGTTACTAATAGTCTAATGAAAAAGCTTTACTGAGTGGAAAAGGAGAGAAAGTAGGAACACATTCTCTGATGCGACTGCGTTCCATTCAGTTTGTAGGAATTCATAGACGTTTTCAAAAACGCTAGACGGTCTTTTCACCAAAACTTTGTTTTCATGTGTCTCTTCAGTGCTATTCTACCTAATCCAATAAATATCACTATATACAGCAAAAACTCCGCTGTAAAGCCAAAAAATGGGCTACGATTGCAAAACCTTCTATTTTATTGTTAGGAAAACGTGGTATGAAAGTCAAATCAAAAGCCAAGCATACGATGAACATCGGCATTTTTCAAGCTATCGAACGGCTATAAAAACATGAGAAAAAAAGATAAAATGTTAATTAATGTTGGAAATGTGCTCGTTCCTAGAATAATGTGGTTTCTCTCGCTTCAAAATAGTTTATTTTCCCAAAAATGGTGCTCTTTCAACCGAACAACGCATGAACCTTCACACGATTATCTACAATGATATTTCACTATTAAATAGTGATATCGTTTTCTTGGAAACTCAATTTACCCAGTAATATCCCTCAGTTTCCACTTTTTGTGCTTGCACCGTATAAAACTCTGGTGCGCGAGACGCGAACCAGGGGTCAGTATGACCCGTTGGTTCCCCACATGCTAAAAGTGTGGTTTGAAGGTCTTTTGCTCAATGGGTAATTACTCACACTCAATAAGTATCCTAGAATCAGAAGTAATTTGGAAATTTCTGCTCACGACAATAATTTAGAGTAAATATTTTTGTCTTACAAAAGGAAACGGTTGCATTCGATGCAACCCAGACATTTTCTCCATTGAATAACAGTAACGTTCGCTCTTTAGCTCTGAATTCACTTGTATAATGCGTTTGATTACTTCTTAGATTTCGAGAGCCTTTTACTGACCACTGTACCTCTATCAATTTTGGAAATGTTTGAAAAAACCTTCTTTTCGCTGTGGGAATCTCACTTCATTTGTGAATGACGAAGTATTTAGTTTAGAATCTTCACTTGTTTCCAAAGTGTTTCTAAGAATTCTTCGATTAATAATGTAATGAATTTTGCTCTTTCTTGTTTACGTATATAACAGTAATGAGTGATATACTAAGCAATCAATATCTGAATCAGTGTCAAAAGCATGTAAGTAGTTGAAAATATGTATATTTTCGAAGGTTGTATCCGTTTTGCTAGAAAATTCGGAATGCTAGGACTCATGGGAAATCCATTTATTGAGAAGACCTATTGGAACTTTATTCACACTATCCTATTCTTCCGTGACAATGAAGTGCTCTGAACATCTAGGTTTTGCCATACAGTTGTCAAGAGAACCTGCTGTGAAGTCTAAAAACTTGCCAAAAACTCCGCAAGTTACTCTCATATTTCTCTTTGCTGATGCTCCTCACTAAGAAATCCTACTTGTCATAAATCTTCCAAGGTTTACTCCGGTTAGATACTCAAAAATCCTCCGCACAACTTTCTTGTAAAAATCAAACATTATAGAAAGTTTATCTCTGAATTACGCATGTTCTAGCTACAGTATCGCCAAAGGAAATGTGAAAAATGAACCTAAATGCATAACATCCCAGACACGTAGCCTACGTGTTGATATGTAAAGTTCTCTGGTATGACTGGGCGCTTCTTCTATTAGTAATACGTTTGTAGAAGCTCCTTAAATAACAATATACTTTTCCGTAGCAGTAAAGTTTTTTTTTACTGATTTCACTATAGAACTGCCAGCAAAGGCCTCGAGGAAGTTTAAAACACGGGGCTGATCTCACCGATAGCAAACGTTTTGTTCTTTTCGCTAGTTGAAATCTTTTCCTAAAATAAACATCCTATTGGAATCAATATTTCTCGAGCCATCAAATGGCTATAAAAAGGTAGGCAAACTAGGAAAAAGTATTTGACAATAGTCCAAAATGAGCTCCTTTTTACAAGAATCTATTTTTCTATTAGAAAAATATCGATTTTCTACACGTGGTCGTTTTTTTTCACAAAAATTTCTAAACACCAAATGAACTTGTCGTGCCGTTGATCCGAGTGATTCAAACGAGCAGCAGCAACACTTCCATTTTTCCTATCACGTGCATGAGGAGTCCACTGGGCCTTCTTCGCTCTACGAATTCGCTGAGCATCATATCTTTCTTTTAGGCTTTTCGTGGAGAGATCGCACCAATGGGTTTGTGGTCTTCCTGCAGGGAGCTTGACATCCCGAGGAATCCAGTCGCTAACGGCTCTCGTCTATCGGTTGGCGTTAAAGCGCATCAAGTGTCCAGCTCACCTTACTCATTGAAAGCACCTTTATAAAAGTCCCCTCTGTGATATTCTATCTCTTTGCAGTTATGGTGCCTCTAACGTACAAAATTTACTTATAAGGACCGATAATCCTCATGCGATGTTCAAGTGACTGAAGATCTACTGATACTGTTCTGCTATGGCGGCGTCACTTGAGGCGTTCGATAAAATGTATTTTATGCTTTTGTGCAACGTTTCTACACTTTGTCGATAGCTCAAATCAAGTGAATTTTAATGGCATGTCTAATTCTTCAAACACCTTATTTTTGGCGCCTTACAAATCAAAATAAGATTTTGTTTCTTATCAAAGATTTCTTACTGGATAAACGTCATGTGCTAATGAAATTCTAATGATTAGATAGAGAACATCTTTCCGATTATAATGGTAAGTTTGGCTTTTGGAAAGGGCTTTCTCGAGCTTTGTAGCGATGGAAAGAATATTGAGTTTCACACTCACTGAACACATCCAGTCGGCCAGGGTGTTTGTACAGGCGTAATACTAATCCACTGCAACATTTTCTTGATCAGAAAAATTTCTCTATATAATAATTGGAGTTTTGTTATAAAAAGCTTTCATCAGGCAAGAAATCTTCAAGTGTGAAACAAAATCTCATTTTGACTGGTACGGTGTCAAAAACAAGCAATATACGAAACAAAATACATCTATAAAATGTACTTGATTCAAGCTATCTGGTAAATATATATTTTTCAGACAACAACAAAGAATACGCTTTTACCAAGGCCTCAAGTCGCGCCGCAATAATAGAACAATACCGAATCACTTTGAATTCAGAAGATAAGCTTCTTTTCGCTCTTATACCGTTCTGAAAGTTTGTCAAAAATATGGCCAATAGCTGTCTGCAGACTCAAGCTGAACAAACAAATAGCACATTAGTTAAGGTATTAGGATTTGAGCATTCCACTGATTAGTGAAGCGTTATGTAAAAGTTTCTGTCCAATAAGAGAGGCTTTCAAAGAGAGGATCAGCAGGAAACACGCTACCCTGAATGGTTTGGACAGAATAAAGACCACTACAATCAACATATCCACCAGCAAGAAATAAGTTTGTATATTCGTAGCATTAAAATCGATGCCTTAGGACTCGATAAATTTCCAAAATTATTTTTTGCACCTTGCATGCATCTTTTTGCATGTTTCTGCAACCAACAGGTTGTGAAAGCGTTTTGAAGAAGTGGTGGTTGTTGGAGGCGAGGTCCGGCGACTACAGAGGATGAGGCAACTTCGTCGCCCAAGAACTACTATTTTTTCAAACGTCTCGCCATCATCTTGCAGAGAAAGCGCCTACCCAACCAATAAAATGCATAAAGTTCTTTCTAAGAGCCCGTTGAATCTTGAAGCATCAATTGAAATGCAACAAAATCAACACACTCACTTTTCAGTGGCTAATATGGTTGACTGTTATAGTTCGCATTTTCACTGATAAAGATGTTCTGAGCCTAGTTATAATAATGCAAAATTTTCAGTCTAGAACCGCAGTTACTTTTCCACTGACCACATGTTAGCCAAGCTGAACCAACCTCGACCGATTTCGAAAACATTTCTGGAGGGATAGGTTTCCGATCAAACTTCACAAAAACGGTGTTTGTAAAGAATGGATTGTTTTTGAATGCCTACTCACCTCAAACAAAATCAATATCGCCGGAAGGTTTGATGCGAAAGTCCAGTTCGCAATGTCAATATGATGAACAACTAAGATTCAGAGCTGAGAAAGAGTAAACAAGCCACTTGGAGGGCGTTCGAGAACACTGACGATGTAGGAAAAACACAGAGAACATCCAACTCCATACCCAACTTCGACCAGCGATTACCGTTGTCTCTACAATTGTTTCAAAAAACTAGTCGCTACGTGCGCAGGATGTAAGATCATTTGAAGTTATGAAACGCAGAATCGAAAGATCGATGCAAAAGAGTGTTCTGATCTTTTCAAATGGGAAAAGGGATTTGAAAATCTGATCTGTGGCAACGATCGGAAATTAAGTGTTCCGTTGCGGACCCCAGGATGTTAGCGATCCTTAGCCGGGGCACATAATACTTTTTGGTGAGAGCCGATGGACAATAGACGTAAACCGGGAGAATCCTTTGAAATGTCTAACACACAATAAGAAAGCCATCTGATACGATCTAACTTCACAAAAAACCTATAAGATGGGCATGATGCTCAAGCAATCCCTCCAATGAGGAGGACATACTGAAGCTATTTGACGTATTAGGAATAAGGAAAGCTCCGCTCTAGTCACTCGACAATCAGCGAGACAACAGATTATATAGGTGATGGCATTCCCCACAAAAAAAACGTCCTGAAATTCACGGATTTACGACAAAATCTTATTGAAAGGGCAGGTAGAATACTCATGCGAAATTGTTCGTTTTTCAGCAATTCAACCAAACACGACACGGAAGTTTCAAAACATGAAACAGCTGTAAACGCAGTAGCTTATTCACCTTCCATCACGGCTTGTAAAACTCATAAACAGGGTCTATCATGATACAGTGCTGACGGTGCTTTCAATTTGTTAATCGCGAAATGGTTAAAACAAAATTCATTGCATTCCAAGTCAGAGACTTTTCGAAAACACTTTGGAAATGAGTAAAACTTTCTGCTTTGCACACTGCTGTGTCGTTTACTATTCGGATAAGACTTCCACAGCAAAAGGATGGTTTCTTAAAATATCTCCTATGACGGCTGGAAAGAAAGTTTCGGGGCACTTCAATAACATAGGATAACTCCCATGTATATCACGGAAACATACACTTTCTCATGTGAGATTTTCTCGCCATGGGCCTAAATACTAATGTTCTATATTTCCACTTTGCTACAAGATTCCACACTGTCTAACCACGTTCACGCAGCTCGTGTTTTATTGCGTCATCATTGGGGAAAGGTCTTTCACATCGAGCTACAGTCGACGAAATTAACAAAGTTGAAAGGGAAGGCAAAGCAAGCAAATCTGCTGCTAAACGGTGGTTTCAACGTTATCTCAATGCCGAAGATCTTGACCTTGTAGACAAGCCTCATTCAGGACGTCCAACAAAGTTTGAATCGTTTGATGAATCTGAAGATGCATGTCAAGAGTTCCTTGATTCGATTTCGAAAGAATAGTACTTCGACCAAATTCGTAACTTATCACGCCGATGGCAGAAAGTCGTAGAAAACGATTTCCTTTATTTTGGAAAATAGTTAATATTGCTTCTGTTTGGAATTCTTGCATGAATTTTCATTTTCTACATACTCGAGAACTTTCTTTCAAATATCCTGATTTGCTGGAGTTGCGCTGTCAGAGAAGAGCTCTCAATTTTTGGAATTTAGGGCCATCGTATGCTTTGCAGCATTTCGATCAACGAGAGGACGAGTAATATTATAATCCAAAGGGAAAATGTCGGAATGGCATCAAACTTTGTTTTTTCTCTGTAGTGCAGCAATATCTCCTTTGGAGCGTTGTTGTGGGTAAACACTTTCAGCTTTTAAAAACCTTGGAAACTGACTGAGTCGTATTGATCACTTAGTATAGTATAGAAAATTTCAAACTCCAAACGATCTCTCAGAAACATCACAGAAATGGAGAGACGACTGAAGAGTATATAATCGCTACACCAAGAAATCAGATATCACTATGTGAAATGTACGATAACAAAAATTGTTTTATCTGATCATGGCGCGAAAATTACGGAAAGGCGGCTTTCTGTAAACATCCACCTTGAAACATTTGAAAAGATGAATAGGATTGAGTCTGCTTAGCATTACATAACGTGCATTCTCATACATCGTCACTGTGCTTTCCCATGTCAATACGTCGTCGATTTCAACAAAGTAAATCATTTTCTGCTATCGACTGCTTTTTTACAGACCCGCTCAAATGATTTAATCTGATAAGGATATACATATTTTGAGCCATAGGTCTAGTGCTATATAGGCGCCTATTTCGTCCTATTGGGACTCATCAGTAGCACCCTCCCTCGGTTCCGTCGATCCCTTGAGGTGAAACAATCCTTCAAAGGAACCGACGCCGAGTAAAATTAAGCACCCAAAGTAGGATGATGTTATTACCTGACTTTGTGGTGACCGGCAGTCGAGCTTACGGCTTTTAAAATGAACTATAAACTAAAATGAACTAGTTCATTTTAAAAGCCGTAAGCTCGACTGCCGGTCACCACAAAGTCAGGTAATAACATCATCCTACTTTGGGTGCTTAATTTTACTCGGCGTCGGTTCCTTTGGAGGATTGTTTCACCTCAAGGGATCGACGGAACCGAGGGAGGGTGCTACTGATGAGTCCCAATAGGACGAAATAGGCGCCTATATAGCACTAGACCTATGGCTCAAAATATGTATATCCTTATTAGATTAAATCATTTTCCTATTTCACTGCAGCATTTAATACCTTCATGCAGCTGTCTAATTTAAGACTCAATCTTGACACTACTTTTCGTCAGCTTCCTCATATTACTGGATTTTTGCTAATATCTTATTGCACGCAGCTGCATTTCTGTGGATGTACTCAATTTAGCTATCAGTTTACCCCTCTGTTAAAACTATAATTCATAGGCGTGCTAAATGTGAGAGTCTATTGAGAACATCACAATTTAACAAACGTAATTTTGCTTAAGAATTTGTTACCGAATAATATTTTTCAATGAGAAAAATGCAAATGCAAAGAAATGCAAAAAAAATGTAAAGTGCAAAATGCAAAATACAAAAAATAAAAGCTTTGCTTTTAGCGATCAATACTTTCTTTGAAAGACTTTTTCTCAGAATTGCAGTTGTGATTCAGGCGCTTTGTCGATTGTCGCAACGTCAGAAACAAGAAAGCGGGAGCCGAATATAAGCCCAGCAACTTGAGAAACTGGCGCAATCACTGGAATTTTTCTTTAACTTGTCGCACCCCACGCAGTCCATTTTCATTGAAGATTTGGCAGAGATTTTCTCAAGTCGATAACTGGTCTTTTAAGCATCTCATTAGCACACTGTGTCACAAACTTTTAAAGACTTTGTTTTGGATTGAGCGAGTTAACGATCCTCTGAAGCACTTGAAAAACCAGAAAAAATCCAAGGACAGCCAAGGCGACGTCACCATCGTATAGGTGCCAAGTGCCGAATCTGTTGTTATCTGGTGGATGATCTGACACAAAAGATCTAGACATTAGTCTTAGTTGAGTGTATGATACTTATTCAATTTTAGGAAAATGATTATTCTTACAAACAAGGCAGGACCTTCGAGCGCTCCATTTATGCTTTTGTTGCTAGTCTCAATCTCAACCGTGTTTGGATGTGGAGTGATTCCTGGAGGTCAAAGTTGTAAATAAGAATTGTTATGGATCTACAAAAATTCCCATTCTTAGATGGTTAAGAGCTCTAACCAGAATGATCATGACTAGCACTCCATCATTGCTTAATTGTTGTCGCAGTCTGTGCTACCTATAGGCGGGTTTCTAATTATATATAAGAAGAAAGACAAGACTACGACATTTTCAATGCAGCGACTTTCATGATTCAGCTAACACCAGGAGTTTATAAATAAACTTCAATGGGTTGAAGTTCTGGAGTCTTCATCTGGGAGTCCATGACTAGATTCGATTTTCCACCGCCGTTCGCCATCGCTGTGGTCTTCGTCTTCGTTGTTGTGCTCGTTCAACTTTCTTCAAAGGAACATCGCTCGAATGAAAAATTTCACTTAGCGATGTTATCGTAAACAAAATGGCTGCCATATAATTGCCGCTTTAGTTATAGGTTGATAGTGTTTTAAATGACAACATGCCAGAACTTGACAACGTGAAATGTCTGGGCCTTTTCAAAGTCGATGGCATGCTGTTATCATCGGTTATATGTTTATACATCTTCAATCTGCTGTTTAAAAATGTAATTAGAGAGCATAGATATATTCTGAAGGATTGCCGAAATGTACATAAGCCAGTGACATGCTGAACCTTGAAAAGGCTTGAAACAGTTCTCAGACTAGATCGATGTTCTCAAACGAGATTTCAAAACAGTCGATTGAGAAACATTATTTATAAGAGCAGTTCTATATCAATGAACATTGCCGAGTGAGATTTTCATTCGGGTTGTGCTCCACCGAAAAAGAGCCGACTTGAACAACAGCCAAGACGAATAATTGTGGACGATCGAATCTAATTATCGGCTCTGAAGAAAAGAAGGTGATGAAAATCGGCCGAATAAAGTTATTTTTCAACCAAGTAATATTACTTAAATTATAAAAGAAAATGTTATTGAATGCTAATGACGAGGAGAACGGGTTCTCGAACTACTTAATAATTTAGTTTGCAACCACTCACTACAAAAACTATGAAATTTTGTTGCAGCGAACACTAGGACCTTCACTGCCAGAGGACCCAGTAACTTACCTGTTATCGCAGTTTACACAGAAAACAAAGCAATCTCTGCCGTAGTCCCTGGTATTGCAACCAGCAAGGATGCGATTCAGGCACTTGCACAACGTTTTGCAATGCAAACAGTGAGTTTACAACTCAAACATTCCATTCCTTTTCGTGAATTCTAAAAAGACGTTTGAGATGAGCTGCAGTTTTTTCACAAATCTTCAGTTTCTAAAGCTATCCTGACTTGCCCAATTTCACGTATGTTCATTCGAAATACTTCCAAGCCACTCTTCGAAATACTCAAGAATAGTTACGCTTTAGGTCGTCGAGGTTCTCGAATTCGAAGGTCGGAGGGCACTATTGCCTGATTTTGTGATCTCCAACATTCTCGGTCAACTTCAAGTTCATACCACTTACGAACCACTACGATGTCAGCTCTTAAGGGGACCAGGGGAAAAACGTGTCTTTTGTACTAGACATTCATTCAGCAGATTCCAATCCGAACTATAAGGGGCATTCAAAAAGCAGAGCTGTAATTGTTTTTTTGCCATCAAAGATATTTTCTTTAAACTAATTATAAAATATCTCAGAGCTTGAAGAAAACTATCACAGAGCCATAACACCAAAATCTTTCAAGTGGGGATATCTTCGCATTGGCTACACATATTTTTTTGAGAATGATATAGTATTCAGTGTATTAAAGGCTTGTAGGTAGTGAAGAGTAGAAGAAAAGTAGTGCTCAAAATTTATCTGATTTTTCGGTTGTCTATTTTACACAAAAAAGTGTTTCTAAGGCTTATAGTTTCTTGCAGAGATGGCGATAGAAAGCTGTATTATCGTCGGTAGTACGTTGACAGTATTTGCCCTGCAGAGGCGCGGCCATTGCAACAAAAGAATTGTCAGGAGGTTGCAAAGACAATCGACGGCAAGCACTTGTCCCTCTCAGGAACTCTCACGGTTTGGACGGTTTTCTTATTTGCACGACTTCGTTCTATAAAGAGAAAAATCCATGTAGACTACGAACATCATCATGGCTAATTGGTCGAGGTCGATGTGGCAAAATGTTCTGGACAGAGCGCTTCTAATGTTAAGAGCGGGTCCGTTTGGTTCGCATTTGTACACGGTAACGGCCATTGTCAACTGAAATTGAAAGTGAACTGTGATATTCATTGGACAAACATTTTTATCTAATCGATATTCATTGTGGCAGCACACTATCAATAAACTAGCAACGATATGGGTGTTGAACAATCAGAGTGGAGAGCAGTAAATTATATCGAAATGCACAATGTGATGAATTTGTGCTTACTACTTTAATTGAAAAGTAACTGAGAAGATCCCACGTATATTATACTGGCTAAATTTTTGCTGCAAAATAAAAAATATTATAAGGTTTAAAATAGCAACTGGAACTGATTTCACTGCAGCGTCGCTCTGAAGTTTCAGCTAAAAATTCAGTCATTCGCCTATGGAAAAGTGACCAAATCCCATCTTCAAGCATTCACATTATGGCTGCGCTAAAATTGATGCCAATGAATGTGCTTCTTCTTGTAGATGTAACTCATATCCACAATGGAAGTTGGTGAGTCTTGTCTCATGAAAAATTTTCAAAATGACAGATAAGAATGCAGTCGTTTAGAGATTCTGCAGGCTTCCTTGCGAGAGATCCATTAGGTTAACCACATTCATTTCAATGAAATGCCAAAAAGCTGTAAAAACGATAACCATGATAAAGTCTGAGTGCTTGTTTTAGTGAATTTAAGAGGTAGTTGACAACGGTAAGCTATTTGGTACTGTTCTATTATGGAGGCGCCACTCGACCCCTTGTAAAAGACGTATTTCTCGGTCTTTTTTAGTGTTCAAATAATCGTTCGATAGCACAAATTAGAACAATTTGAATGCTTCATCTTCCTATCAAAAAAGCCTTCTTATTTCGCTGAAAGCAAAAATGAGATTTTGTTCCTCGTTAAGAGATTTTTCACTGACCAAAGATTTTCCTTCGAAGTTCCAGTAGTCAATCGATAGATCAAATCTTAAGAATTTCAATAATTTATTATCTTTTCAAAATGGGCCACGTATCACGCTGTAACAGCCAAACGAAGATCGGGTTTCGCAAGACTGTATCACTTTTTTCATCCGCTCTTCACTTTGAAGCCTTGGGAAAACGTATTCTCTGGGCGTTTTCAATGTCTAAATAGCCATTCGATAGCACAGATTTAGTAATGTGTTTCATCTCCGAAAACGCCTTGTTATTGCGCTGAGAAAGCAGAAATCATTTGTTGTTTCTCATTCAAAGACTTCTCGCTGAGTAAAGCAATTCCTTTGGTGTTTTAGCAATCAATCGATAGATCAGACCTTAAGAATTCCAACGAATTATTTGTTTCGAATATTGACCTCGTATCACGCTGTAACAACGAAAAGAATATTGTGCTTTGCGAAACTGGAAAAAGAAGCATTGAGTGCTAAACCCAACTTTCTTTTGGTTCTTATGAAGCACCAAGAAGTCCGTTCAAAAACCAAAAGCACTATTGGAATTCTTGAGAATTAATCTATCGTCTCCTTTTTTGAATTACAAGAGAGACGCTCTGGTCAGTGAGAAATCTTCTAATGAGAACGAGAATATCATTCATGTTCTTTTGGCGCAATAACTAATTCTTTTTGAAAGTAAAATAGACCATCATATTTTTCAATTTAAGCTATTGATTTACTTTTTGCACATTAGAAACGATCAAAAAGTACGTTTTTCCCAATTGGTCAAAGTGAAAAGCTTTTGCGAAACACAATCTTCTTTTGGCTGTTATAGCGTTATACTAGGCCCATCATAAAAACCAAATAATTTATTGGAGTCCTCATGATTTGATCTGTCTACTGGTTAAAAAACTTTAATGGAAAAGCTTTGGCCAGCGAGAAATTTTCCAATGAGAAACAAAATACTACTTTGCTCTTTCAGCGCAATGGCAGGGCCTTTTTTAAGTTGGAATAATCGTTCAAATTCCTTTAATTTGTGCTATCCAATGACTATTTGATCATTGAAGAAGATTGTGAAATACGTTTTAAACAAGGGATTGAATTGGCGCCTTTATAATAGATCAGTATTAGCTATTCTAACACTTTCGGGATATGTAATCTTCAAAGGATGAACTTTGGAATTGCAGGAGAGGGCGGTAAAGACTTTATGACCAATTTGTACGATCCCTCATTTCGACACATAACTCGCTGTATTACAGCTTCAAGACTAGTCGATTTCTTACCAAACACCGATGATGTGGGGGGCGTTGACTATGACAGGGTTTCTGATAAATTACTTACTAAAAATTCAGAAAAAGCTGTTTTGGATGAGCTAGTTATGCATAAATAAAATTGTACTGTTGAAAAACACTAAGCTATCGTTGTCCGCCTTTTGGCCGGCGTACACAATGGATTAAATGCTTAATTTTCTTGCATTTTCCTGGATTCTGCTCGATAATCTTACGAAACCCACATAGCAAGAATATACATCCAACTTTGGATCATCGGATCGAATAATGGGCATCAAAAGAAACAGAGATGTCGAGATTTTAGCCGAAGAATTCACATTACTGACCTCAAACTGGTGTAATAATGCAAGAAAATGATTAATGACTTATTCTGAGGTCAGATCAAAGCAGGCCTCTTAGAATATATTGGTTGTACCAATGATTGCTTTCGCGCTTCGACACTTTAATGATTCAATTGCGACCTATTTGAACCAATTAATCAACGAACAAAGTATTCACTACCATGAGCATGCGCAGCCTTCTTGTGGGAACTTATTGGATGTTTTCCTTCTAGGAAGAATGAGGATAGAGTTCGTAGAAAATGATGAGGACACTTTCGAGATGACTGCGCTCCCTGAGGTCCATCTCCCGTAGAAGCTGCTTAGGAGCGTGAAAGAGATGCAAATCCGCAAATCCGCTGGAGCAATACAAGGGCTTTACTGTGGATATGGTACCAGCGTCCAGCTCAGCTCTTTAAAATGTGGCCCTGACGACTTTGCAATGTGATGTGGTCGGCCATATACACCTGTTTGCGGTTACCCATTTCATTTAGACGGCGAGCAATGATATTACTTCAGTATACAAGTGCTTGTCCAAGGTACTAGAACATTCTTCACCATATCACAGTCTTTTGGCAATAGCCAAATTTGCCGGGAAAAAACTGCACAGAACATTAACATAAAATTAATATGGGATAATTTGGGATTATTTCTGTACCGCAACGAATGTGAAATGTGAGGGGTGGACCAATACAGCCATTCCCTTCAACTTTCAGACGGGTCCATTTCTCTGCAATATACACACATTACGCGTAATTCGCATGACGACCCAACAGTGGCAAACATCTCGAATGCGTCGTTTTCTCACTACGAAAAATACCTTGTATATGCATTTTGAACGTTCATCGAAAACGGAGAATAATATGAAAGAGAAACTGGACAAAAGGGGAGCGGCATGGGCAACATATCTAACCGACCTCTCTGGTCATCAACCTCACTCTTTCAGAGGGGCATCTAATCGTCCCCAGCAAGTCGTTGCATATCACTGTTCATGGGGTAATTATATTGTTGATCAATATATGATAATAGATGCGAATAAATAACAAATGAAATAACGAAAATGTCGAAATACGAAGTAAACTATGGGATAACTCATTAAATTTTGGAAAACCTTAGTTTGACTGGCAAGAGCAATTTTTTATCTTCCTGCTTTATCAGGCTAATACGAAGTTAGTAACAAATCTTAATCAGTTAATGTTTTGGCATCTTTGCCTTCTTCAAGGCTCAATGATTCAAATCTAGGTCCACTGGTGGTAGATTTTGTTATGCGGGTTGTCGCTTACGTATCAAGTCGAAATCAGTGAAATGTGAGAAAATCGGAATTAGGAGCATTGAATTAATTGATCGGGAAAAGCCGAAGAACGACTGGCTACTGTTTTATGACGGCTAGAATATCTATTCCTGTAGGAAAATGAACCACTGCAATATAGGTTTTCCAAGATCTAAAATGAGGAAATTTTGAATGTGACACCTTGTCATTCTCCGCATAAGCTACAGCTTCTGTGTTCGAAAAGTTATCAACTGAATATAAAAGCTGTAGAAAAGCAAATTTGCGTGTTAAATTGAAGCAATGCAAGAATTACTCTAATAGATTCCTTAACGGCCTCTCCGGCAATTTCGGCTTCAATTCTCAGAGATCACTTGTAGCGAAAATGCTAGAATAACTCGAACCTTTTTATTACCCTTTTTGTTAGAGTGCTTATTTCCATTGGAACAAAAATCCGAGTTTTGTTGATGGTTTATCTTCTAGATCCTTTCATTATTATTTGAACCATTTTGTCATGTGGTCTGGTAAGGGCTCTTGTATAGCCCGATACACGTGCATCGTCCTTACGACTCGTCAATCGGGGAGAACCCATCATTTTTCGATCTTTTTCATAGTCAGTTCTCTCGGGAGCCTGTTCTCCCTACAGAGAAATACCATAAGACATGTTGGCTCAAATAATGAAAGGATTAATTGATTATTATTTATTTGCCATAATAAGTAAGAACACGAAATCTTCAGCATGAAAACAAAAAATAACTATGATTAAAATGTGGATGGATGTGCATAAGACAGCAAAGAAATGTTCAGTAAAAGTATAAAACATCACATTTTTGTAACTATGTGGCTTTTTCCTTGAAATGCGGGGTTTTTGGAGAAACATCGCCATTGTTACCACCACAAAAAAGTTCTTCGATGTCTCTTCTATCATATTTCACCATTTAGTGGCGATTAATCTTCCTTGAGTGACGAGAAAATATCATGTTTTTTCAAAAACCTAGCACAATATCATTGTAGCCGCCATGCTCGCCGCACGACGGTGTCGTGTGCTGCGCAGGATTTCAACGGCGTTGTCAACGTGTTAATGCATATTTGGCTTCCACAATGACTCGTGGAAGCTTTCCTCTGTATCGAGTCTTTGCTGCTTATTTTTCAAAGCACATCTGAGACCAGTCTGGTATCAATTCACTGACCCCGGAAAGATAGATGGTTTAGTGGATCGTAGGCGTGAGAACAAACCATCGACCATGTGCCCCGCAGAGCACTTTTACCTACTGCGCCATAAGCGCTCAGATGAGTGATTTGTCATAAACATCTCCTTGACACGTTTGACATTACTGAGATATTTCAGATCCCGATTGTGCAGAAGAAATCATAACGGAGAGTGCTTTTTTCTTTGATTGCGGCTACATTGACTCAAATCGGAGATTGATTAAGGTTTCGTTTTTCGACAACATAGTAATGCTCAACTTTCAGTCACCTGTGGAAACGATTTTTACTTCAAATTGTACCCACCAGCACCGCAAGCAGGGCGGAGTAGGCATTTCGTATTGCATATTAGTGGCTGCACTCGAAGTTAGGCAGATACACTTATGATATTTGATAAACTTATTAGCTATAGTATTTTACTCGTCATCGTTCCCTGACTACAGAAGCGCATGGTAGGCACGAGAACAATCCGGTGTCGGGAATGATTGCCGCTTAGCAATGCAATTAAAACAACACCGAGCTGGTCATTCAGCTTCTCTGTAGACATCGTAAATTTCCAACAAAATGGCGGACATTTTCATTCCTATGAATATGTCCTGCATTTGTGATCCATGGAAACAGAACTAGCCAAAAAAATTTGTTTCTGAAAATTTTCTCATATATTGGAACTGAGTGAAGCTCGTTTTTCGGTATTTCAGTAGCTCAACAACATTGGAGTAGTGAAATCAATCAGTACTAGTTCAAACTCCTTTCTTAAGATAGAGACACTAGTCTGAGCGACAAATTATGCAAGAATTACTTGAAAATAGAAAAAGCACATATTATTTGCCAATCACCAGCAGTAGTTTTTGTTTGTTAGGCAAAATGGCCTTAGGAAAACGCGTTGAATAAGTGCAGTATAAGACATCTGGCAAAGCAGTGATGTTTTGAAAGCAATGACAGTCTGCCCAGCGTGCCGATCATGAAGTAATAAAGCTCATTTTTGACGACATCGGACTTCGAATATAGATCAAAGCAACAACAAGCGAAAGTTATGCAACAAAGGAGGAGCCAGCCGATATCCTTTGGTTTTTCAAAATCCCCATGTGCGTTCGCGATTCGTCATAAAGTTCATCCGTTTCCGATGGCCAAAGTTGTCCTAAATCTTATTTTGTTCAAGCGATCACAGCGAAAAAATGCTCTCACAAATTGATGACTTCCTGCAAATATAGCGTTGAAGTTATTCAAAAGCGGTAGAAATGAACTGATTTCTCTCCCACGCAACTGCTGCTAAAATTTCCAAAGATCACTGCGGAGCAATCACGAGGCTGTTGTAAATATCCTATTCGAAAGCCTCGTCATCCTCTGAGAAGAATTATATGGATACCCAATATGTGGAGTACTGTGCAAAAACGTTTGCGTCAGCCGGGATTCGAACCCAGATCTCACTCTTTCCGGTAGCGTATGCTAACCATTGCACAACCGACGCTCGTTTTGCACAGCACTCTTATTTACCCACTTGTGTTGACAGACATTGGATATCGATAATCAGTCTAATATCGAGTGGGTTCAATGCCGATAGCGTCTGCCCCGCCAGACCGTCGACGGTTGGCTGTTGGCAGACAACTGCTCACAGATACAGTGACCAGTCCATAGGCTAAAGGGAAATTTGAGTCTTTTCCAGAATCCTGCCGCATTTTTCGTACTGTCCCAATATGGCGCCGTCACTTGAGGCATTCGGCAAAAGCGTATTCTTCGCTGTTATCTGACAAGTGTATAATTATTTGATAGCTTAAATCAAGTGAATTTCAAAGATATGTTTTATTTCTCACAATACTTGTTTTCAACACCGTACCAGTCAAAATGAGATTTTGCTTCACTTTTGAAGATTTCTCGCCTGATAGAAGTTTTTTATAACAAAATCTTAACCATTAGGTGGAGCAAACTTTTCTGAATAAGAAACATGTTTGCTCTCTAGAGATATTTTCCTAGAGTTATGCAATTCGTACCCCTAGCCGACTAGAAGTGCTCACTGAGTGTGAAACTCAATATTCTTTTAGTCGCTACAAAACTCGAAGAAGCACTTTCTCAAAAGGCAATTATAGCATAATAATTGAAAAAATTCTCTCTATCTATCGATTGAGAGTTCATTATATTAGAACTTATATTAAGCGAGAAATCTTTGAATAAGGGACAAAATCTTATCTTGACTGGTACGGCGCCAAAAATAAGCTTTTTGAGAAATTAAACATGCCATTGAAATTTACTTGATATGAGCTATGACAAGCTATAGAAACGTTTTGCAAAAGCAAAAATGCATTTTTAGCGAAGGCTCAAAATGGCGGCGCATTTCTAAACATCCTTTTCTACAACCTTACCACACTTTTAAACATCATATTATACTATTAAAGTTAGATAATACTGTCGTCAAATATCTCTATTCTTACTATCTGAACATATGAGTTGAAATCACTATCAACTAGGCCTAAACCTAAGCCTAAGCCCAAATCTGGCAGGATTCTAGAAAAGATGCGAAAATTGTGTAGTTCTTACGCTCCACCAGACCGATATTATTATTTGTCAAAATGTAATTCAAGTAGAGAACGGATTATCTTTGATGGTCAAGAGTGTCAAAAATGTTTACAACAATGAGCTGTCACAATAACGTCTTTTCAACGATATATATAGAGTGTTATCATTCACTTCCATGGTACGCTCTAGATTCTGTCATAGTCAATATATCACCTTTCCACCTCATCAAGTGTCACAAGAAAAATTTGGAAAAAAGTATGGCATTGCGGGCAACACGGAATAGATATCTTTTTGTGGAATAAACATTCATATGTGGTGCCAAGATATAGCAGGGATTTGTTAGCCGATGCAAAAAAGAAGAAAGAAAAAATATCCAAGATGTTCACCAACATTATCTCTGAATGATGGGAAAAGTTGTGGTGAAGTCAATCTTGGAATCTTTTTATTTAAATTCGTAATCCAGCCCAGTATTGTGAGCGACAAAGATTGTTATCTTCGTCGTTAATTCAAGAAACTCATGAATAGCCCATGCCTCCAGATAAAGGATAGAGGATAAAGCTCAGCGTGATCTCCTGGATGCGCCATGCATTCGACTTCAATTTTTAACTTCGTTTGAGGTGATTGAATGCATATCTGGCCTTTACAATGACTCGCAGTGGCCCCCAGACAAGTCTGAGACCTGTCTGGTACCAATTTACCGACCCCGGAGGGATGGATGGCTTGGTGAGCCATGAGCGCGAGATCGAACTATTGACCTCATGTGCGACGCAGAGCACCTCTAACCACTGCGCCACATGCGCTCATTCCTCCACATAGTGCAATAAAATAGAGCGCTCGTTCAACTGCTAAAATCTGAACACTGTTGAGAATGGAATTTTTAACGAAAAGCTCCTAATTACGATGACATTTCGATAGTAAAAGAGGAAATCATTACAAAACTGGTCGATGCCTGAACATCCATCGAAAAATTGCCGAGGTACTCATTCAACTTATTGTCATTGCAAACACCGTCTATCCTTTCGATTAAAGCTTCACAAGAGAAAGTTATGAAAGTCCGTTTCGAAAAGCCTCATTAGCCTCATAAAAAATATTAGAATTGAATGAAAGATCACATTCTCTGCCACTGAAGCTGTTTTCATGGCGGCCGATTGCTGCATCAAAACTTTCTAAAATTTTCTCTTGTATAGAGTATAAAAAGTTTCTTAAATCTCCCATAGCTAGGCATCCATCACGTGGATAAGCTGTTGAATAGGTTTGCTGTTAATTACACAATATCGTATGAACAACCAATGAACGTTTATTAATGTTAAAAAAACTATGAACCGCTCGTAGAAATTGTTGCTGCCTGCTCTTGCTTATTCTAAATATCTCTCAAAAGATGTAAATTATCTCATATCTTTCCATTTGACCGATTTTTATAGACCTTCCTCGAAACAATAATTACCTAGGAAGGATGTAACATCCTTACTGCCCTCAGTAGCACAGTTCCTCCGTTCAGCCGACCTCTTGAGGCTATACTCCACTATGGAGAAATCGACTCCGAGTAATAATCATCGCAAGTCAGATGTCGGAGTCCAGGTAGGAATAAACAAGCGCCTGTCTGGCACTCAGACCTTAACAGCTCATAACGTGTTATATCATTATTAGATTATTTTTATATCTCATAACTCCAACACATAAACAATTGGTTATGAGAAAGGCAACGAAAGGTTTGCAAGAGTGTTTTGCATTTATAAGTGACTTTTCACTGTACATCTCTAAGATCTAAAGAATCCAGTTACTTGTCAAATCAGTTCGCAGTGTTCTTCTCCAAAAGTGCATTTTCAACGACAGCATTTTGTTCTAAAAGCCCATAATTGTCTGAAAACTGCAGTTTGTAATCATACCAATAAGAAACATTATGGGCGGAAAAGGCAGTTGTATCAGCAGAGAAGTCAACGTGTTTGATGGTCTTTTGCTATCACACACTTTAGTCTCAATCAACATTTTCCATACACTACTACTTTTCATATGCTTACTTTTGAACGCCTTAGAATCAAGGAGTCCTCAAAGCCGACAATTTCCCTATTAAAAAACGATATGAGAAAATTTTGCTTTGGATCAAAAGGTGTAAGGGTGTGTAAGACTCTTTGTGAAGTTAGGACCTCTAAACTACCCATAATATAAGGTCTCAGGCAATTTGAGCGCTCATGAAAAAAGTATTCGCTAATTTATTGGAATCCATTTAATTGATCTCCTCTTACGTGAGTGATCCTATAATATACTCAGCAATGTAGGGTGAGTGCTGTGCAAAAACATTTGGGCAGCCGGGATCTTTATTATTCGCTAATTTTTCAATCCCAAAAAAAAGAGGAGATTTCATTCTCAGCAGGTTCTGTTAAGAAATGATACTTTCTAACTCTTCGTAAGAGTGATTTTGTTCAAGATTATCAGTCTGGTGAGCATGACAAAAACTCCATCATACCTATCTATTATTCCCCTGCTCGCCTTCAGTGTGGTGTCGGGATGTGGACTTCCAGATGGGCCAAGCCTTCATTTAATGATTGTTTCCCTTTTTCCTAGAGTTCTTTTGACGCAAAGCTTTCTCTTTCAAGCAGTGTAAGAAGCTTAACCACGCTAATTATACCAGTACTCTATTACTATTTAAGCAGTGAGGACAAGTTCTTAATACGGGATGCAGGAGAAGTTCTGTTAAATTTCAGATATTACAAAAGTACAAAAATACTGCGTGAACAAGTGAATTCATTCAATTTGAAGAATTAATACGTCTATTAGAATAATCACTAGATAAGATTAAACAGAAAAGTTTAGACAAGTTCTTAGAATTGCCTCCTTTGGCCTTCATACATCTCCGAAGTTGCTTGCGTAAATTTCCGGCGATGCTCGCACACGCTTCCATCGCAGTTTCGTTTCGAACAAAGCTTGTCAAAACCGTTTTGAGCTTGTCTACCCTAATGTCATGAGTAGCCGAAGATTTTCCTTACAGTATGGATCACACGAAGCAATCCATTGTGTTGAGATCCGACAAGTCTGACCGTTAATTGTTCTTGCGCAAAAGCTTGAAAAGAGCTCTTGACACATGGCAAGAGATGAGAGGGACGAATTCGCAGTAACCCATTCCTGCCAAAGCATAAATCCATTAGCGCCAAGATTGATTATCAAGAACTTATGGATAGTGGAGCAAATTCTGAGCGTGGAAAGAGTAAGAAACTTGGAACATCGGCATTATGCAGATTATTGGTCAGAAATATGTGCCTTCCAAAGAAGTAGTCTCCGTATTTTGTTTGCCTATCGGCACCCATATTTCAGGAAAATATTTTTCGTTCTTTCTGATTAGGAGGGAACAAATGAAAATCAGTCCTCATTCGCTGGAGAAGAACTTTAAAATAAGTTGAAATCGATATGTGAGAATGGACGATCTAAAGCCAGTTCACATCGCGGTGGATGTGGCGGCCACGTGACTGCTAACGCCTTCTCCATGTGTTCATAGCACTGTTCACTGGTCGCTGCAATCAGCGCCCACGTGAATTGCGCGGGACACCTTTGCTCCCACATGGGAATTCGACTTTTTGCAAGCTCTGTTACGCCTTATTTTTGCTGCGTTTCAGAGAAACGGCCTTTTCAAGAAATAAGCACAACGTTCGAATCAAATTCGATTATGCTATCGAGTGATTGCTAAGAAACCAAAGAAAGAGCTTTGTGTGGTGAAAAATATGCGTACCTGAAGCCAAGAAATCTCCTCCTGTGGCAACGCCAAAATAGGTCTTTTTCAAAAACCGACGTAGTGAGGCTGTAGCCTCAAATCTTAGTTTTTGAATGGTTATTAACTTTGCTAAACATATTGCTCTCCAGTGAGTAAGATCGTTTCATTTGGTCTCTCCTAACCAGAAAGATCCGTATCTTTTTTTATCCCTTTCTGACGTTTTAGTAAGAAATTTCGAGAATTCGAAGGGTGCGCTTTATTTTTTGAATGAATCTTATATCATATTGCAAAAGTAGAAATGAAATATTACAGCAGACTCAAGCATTTTTCGCTGGACAGGCTTCTCATTCAAAGTTCCAAAACCCATTCGGCAGCTCAAATTTCAGAAATATTAACAAGATGCCTGATTTACAAGAGTTTAGGTTATAGGCTTTTTCTATAAAGCAAAACGTCATCCCCGTTTCTCTCATCTCGATTAACAAAGATATAAACACATAAAAAAAGTCGGCACCGGGTTTCGCGAAAGGCTTATTATAACCGTAGCATCGAGAAGACTCGATTTTGCAGATTATTTCCTTATGCATTTAGACAAATTATAGGTGTGTGTTCCATACTTCAGCTGTACAACGCTTCCATCTCGTAAGTGTAATCTGAATTCCTATTGATCGTATCCTTTATTTCTGAGACCCATCACTAGAAAATGCGAAAAAATCTTGTTCACAAAGGGTGGAGAAATGAATTAAGATAAATGAAGTGTACCCATCCTTTTTCACCCAGAACGTTTTTTTGAGACAGAAAATTTGGGTGATTACAATTGTGGGTAAGGTGCAATACTACATAATCTTAGTCTGTGGAGAAAAGCAGAATCCAACAATCTCACTCTATAAGTTTTTTTCAAACAACCTTCATCATCTAATGTCCAGAGGATTCTCAGCTTTGGAAAAAAGACATTTATCCAATTGCAAAGTCGAAAAGTTCAAAATAGTTCCTTTGTCAGATCCGTGTTCCAAACAGCCTTCATCATTGCATCTTGAGTTAAGGCCACGTGCAAACTGAGTAATTATTAAATTATCGTTTGTACTTGTCGGTGGCCTTGTTGTAATTGTATATTGATCGCTAAATGTCGTTCCAGATTCTGGTACAATGCTCCTTAGCAGAATTGTTCCCAACAAGGGGCGGCAAACCGTGCAAAGCCTCGTGGGTGTTGACCCAGTTTCCGACCGTGGGTATTCATTAAGTATTTTTCAGATAGTGCAAATTTCTTCTAGAAACACTCTGCCCATATTGAAGGCGATTCAATGTTTTTGAATAACCTATGTTTGATTTATGGAGGATTTCAATGTACCCAGTATCTTTGAATAATCTAAACGAATGAGATGTCACTGAGAAAATCACTGCAGCTCAACTATTACCGACCATTTCCACAGTCACTGTGAACAATTATATACGTCTTTCAGGTTCACTAAGATCTTCAAAGAGTTTGTTTTTTGCTAATTCTGATATAATAATGATTTGGTAAAGTTCGACTTCAAAAATTGCTGGACGTCGGAGAACCGTCGCTAAGGATGCGTCTTCACTATTAAGTGTACGCTCGCGTCTATCAACGGAGAATATTCTTAGAAAATCTTGTCCCCATGCCCCACAAAAACAGCTATTAACTCTGCAGCGTGTGAAGTGAAATTTTCACTTTACGCGCGGCAGTGTAACATGTACATCATCCATTGCATTAAATGTGAGGGTTCTCTCTTTCAAGGGATTAGTTCACACGTAGGGCATCGTGCCGTTGACGAGGCTGAAAAGCTTCCTTGCAGCCATCGTAAATTTCCTTTTCAATGGCTGTCGAATTTATGCCGATGACTGTGTCTTCGATTTATCGTTTGCAGAATAGAAACTTCTGAGAAAAATTTGTTTTTTGTATTGCTCTTGCTAATCAAAACTGAGTAGAGCTCCACATCGTTCGACTACAACAGTGAAGCGACGCCAGTGGAGTGAAAAATCCCTTTCAAGAATATATTACATTTGGTTCTGAGTTCGTAATGACACGGATAATCCCAAAATATTAAGTGGGCCGACTTATAGAGCCCGATACACGTGTTTCGACCTTGACGGTCTCGTCAGTCGGGCAGTTACCCTTCGCCTTTAGCCAATCCTCTCTCGGGGTGCTTGGACATTTGAGCTGTGATCTTGAGTAAGCATTCGAAAAGAAAGGTATGATATACTAGTTATACCAGCCAAGAGCAATCGAGTGTACAATACTGTGTGTTCGGTGAAAATTTCACAGGACATAGAGTGTAAAATGCTCGTCGTCGCCTACTACTCTTAGTATAGGGGACTGAGCGCCCGAGAGAGGATTGGCTAAAGACGAAGGGTAACTGCCCCGACTGACGAGACCGTAAGGTCGAAACACGTGTATCGGGGTTCACAAGTCGGCCCATTTAACAGATACATGACATGCGTGACTCAAAAATGATTATCTGGCAAATTGTTATCAGATTTTATATCTTCTTGAGCGAGGTCCCAAAAACAGTCGAATATGAAAAGTTTTTTATTTTTCAATCATAATTTGATGAACCTTAACCACTCTGATATCTTCAATAGTACGCAGCATTACAAAGAAACAACATTAGAGAGATATAGTGTAGAGCACTACTGAGCAATGGCGAGAAAAAAAATTCAGTTCAAGTGTGTTATCTGGGAGGAAATGAAGACCGAGAGCTGTTGCATTCAAATTAAAGTTATGTTTACCCTAGTTGCGCGCTTTTACTAATACTTCGCTGGAAATGCGAAAAGCATATGAATGTGTAGAAGAAATCTTGTAGTATCACAGTCACATATTATGTAGAATTTCGTGCGAAATGGCGAAAAAACTCCCGATTAAATTAGAAAGACTGCACATCACATACATGACGCCTTAGCGCAGTTATTTGATACCTGGGCTGTTTTTTCATAAGCGATCTCCTACCCCTCCCCTAGCCCGTAGATTAGCCAAAAAAGTATGTATTTGTATGTGAACTCAATATTATTTTCTCTGCCACATTGTAGTAAAACGGTCTTTCCAGAAAATCAACCATAGCGTTTGAATTACCGACACGTGAGCTATCGAATGGTTATTCATAGTTCCAGGGAGAGATTCTCTCCTGCGAGATATATGCTAAAAACGTTTGCGTCAGATGGGATCCGAACCCAGATCTCACTCTTCCCGGAAGCGCTTGCTGAACAGTTGTACTACCGACGGTAGTTTTGCACACCGCCCTTTCTACGCTACATCGCGTTATCTGCCAACACGGTTGCCCACGCCAGACATGGTTGACTGTTGACAAATAAGACGTTGTATCGTAAAAAAAGTGGTGTCAAAACGGGCGTCGGTGGTGTAACGGTTCAGAACGCACTTCCGAAAAGAGTAAGATCTGGGTTCGAATCCCAGCTGACGCAAACGTATTCTCGCACCACTTCAAATATTGGGCATATTCATTCATTTATTCACCCAATTTTACTAAACCTTACTTTTCATATTTTCTTGGATTCTTTAACTCATTAAACAGCCGTGAAATTTAGCTACAGTGATCTCAAGGACCTTCCGCGTTACCTAATTCTCCTTACCGGTGGCTATGGTTTACTCACCGTCACCTAAAGCAGCTCAGGTCGTTGGAATTTCGTGAAGAGCAGTGCAGCCAGAGATTTGGCATGCGTGGCATAATGCAAACAGTGAGTTGTTTTTTTTTTTGCACCGCACGAAAACTTCAATTTTCAAAAAGTTTGTGAGATTTTGATTTCGATATAGTTCGCATGACCTCACATCGTCCGAATCATCCATATATGTCCTACTATTTAAAGAAGATTTTGTTCTTAAGGTGTCTGATGTTCTCTAACAGCAGTGCTGTGCCGACGGCCTCCCGAATTTCATAATCGATTTGGAATTAGTCAAAGTAAACATGACCTACACACCTCTGGAATACAGAAACGTGGGAGTTAATCCAGTCAACATGATCATGAGTGAGTTTTCAACATTTAACGTCTTTTCGGTAGAAGCAAAGTGCAAATTTAGTAAATATTTCGCTAATAACAAGAAAGATCACAGCTTTGATTTTCGAAAAATTGTTCGGCTACGGAGGTACAACTGATTTTTGAGAATACAAGATCACTAATTTGAGGGATAAATACGTGTCCACTTTCCAAAAAAAAATCTATGATTTTGTGTTTCGTAGAGCGACTCATGAGACGCATGCATTTTCTGAACTTTAAATCATTTTGTGAAATAAGTTTTATAGTCGGCTAAACCCGCAGTAGTTTTTGACGAATATGAGATTTATGTCCAGTTTCCTATAAATAAGTTGGTTTGCATTACAATCGCTGTTCTACTAAAAGCACACAAATCTTCACAAAGAATTTATTGAAGTTGATCAAATTTGAATTAGTTCCAGGTACTACTTTTGATAGTCAATTACTAATCTTGACCTATTTCACAAAAGGTTTCTAAATCATCTTCTTATTAGGAGCAACTGCATATCGACTGCTTATCCAGTGAAATAACAAGCCAAGCCTTAAATTCCTTCCATTTTTGTGGCTAGAAACAAACGCTAGAATAATAAAGTTGTTTGCAGGTACGAAGATGCCGCCAACTTGTGCAATCTTTGGCATTACAATGACAGCAATATGCAATCAAAGGGAAATGTGCATTCTTAATTTTGGCGCTGAAGCAATGATGCTCGCGAACTATTCCTTCTGCACGTATATCAATTTCACGATTCTTTTGCTTTGAATTTGATTTCTTTGTACACAACCTTGTTTCAAACAGAACGAACTCTCTGTAGACCTCGAATATCATCATGGCGAATTGGTCGAAAGAGATTTGGCAAAGCGTGATGAACAGAGTGGCGCGAGCTTTGGCATCAGGCCCCTTAGAATCGCACTTTCATTGGCATTAGTTACCGTCTCATAAAACGAAATCACCCTTGAAGTGCTTCATAGACAGCACACTTAATTTATTACTTCTGATTCGCTGCCTTATGAAGGTAATAAGATGGTTAACAAGAAACGTTTTCAGTTATCATGTGAAATCCAATTTTCTTTTAGGTGAGACAATTCTAATCAATCGTATATTCTACTCGGCTAACGGTCTAACATATTCGCCCTGTTCTTGTTCAATAATCAATCTCATCACAGAATATAAATGGATGAAAAATCACAGCCGTCGTCTACTGCACCTGTTTTCATGGTGAAGAATTATTTTTCAAAATCTTTTTTAACATTTATTCTTTTTCGGAGTTCAAAAACTTTAACACATAAACAGTTATTGAAGAGAAAGGCAACAAAGGGATAGAGAAAATGCCTTGCACTCAGGATTGAGTTTCCACTATATATCTTCAGGATTACAGGAGCTTGGTGATGAATTTTGTCAACTCCTCCTGCTGAGAAATTAGCAGACTCACACGGCTCGCTGTAAGTACTTCTTTCATTAAGAACTTAGAATATTCAGAAATGTGGCTGCGAGAGCCACAGCTAAGTTTAACCGCGATCGTCTCCTTTACATACACCTATTTTCTCCACTTAATCACTGGACTCTCGTTATCAACAGAATGCAAGATATCAGCTAGGTCTGACAACACTTTGTACCCTGGAGCAATTGTTTTACCATGACCCAAATCCTGAATTCTGCTATGAAGCTTTGCAAATTATTTTCTTTGATGTGAAAACGATTGACGCCAAAGGAAATTTTATATCTGCAGTACACTGAAGAGAAAATAAGAGAATTTCAAGAAGTATGATCGTTGTTAATTTTAAATTTGCTATCAAGGATATGGCAAGCTAAAAGTTCTTCTGCCTTTTTGTCAATTGATATAATGATTGGTAAAATCGTTTCTCAAAAAGGAATTCGTAACGGCAACGTCATGTTCTGAATTTCCATATTTGTCTAGAAACTGAAATTCAATATCACAGCAATAAAAAAATAGTATGGGCGGAACAAAATTCAGCCTGTACATTAGAGACATCAGCGCATTAGATGGTCTATCGCTTTCACAAACCTTCTTCCCAATCATCATTTTTCATATACTACTTCTCACATGATGATTTCTGTGCTCTCCTCGGAGTAGAGGGATTTTCGTGCCAATACTTAACTTCTAACTTCATAAATAAAACGATACAAAAATTTCCTGTTTTAAATTGAATGGATTAAAAGTACGCAAGACTCTTAAAAAATCAAATCCTCCAAAGTGCATAGGATCACAGGCAAAGTGCAACTTGAGAAAAAATCACGATTATTCTCTCATTCTTGCTAATAATATGGGAATTTTCATTTCTAGTTGATTCTGTTAAGAGGTGATGCATTCTCACTATCTTTAATAGTAATTTTCTTGAAGATTATCAATCCGGGAAGCATGAGGATAGCTCCACCACGTCTGTTTCCGATTGCCCTGCTCACCTTTACTACGGTATCGGGATGTGGAACTCTTCCAGGAGGACCAAGTATCCATATAAAATTGTTTGCTTATTTCACTAAAATTGTTCTTTTAACGTAAGCTTTCCTCTTTCAATCATTTATGAGCCTTCACCACACTAGTATCCTTAGTACTCCATTATTATATAAACTGCAAGAACAAATTTTGTAAATATATGACACCAGCAAAATGTTAACCAAATGGGAAGATTTAGTTGTCATTAGCCAATGCTGGTCAATTAATTATTCCTTAGTTAATTCATTCATTCAATTGTTTACTTTTTTAATTCTAACTTTTTCTGGTTTATTTAGAGGATTAATAGCTTTTTTACTTTAATTCACTCAATCGAACAGCAGTGAAATTCAGCTACAATGAGCTCGAGAACCTTTAATGTTACTGGCTTCTCCTTGCCGGTGGCTATGGTCTTCTCAGAGTCACCTACTGCAGCTCAAGTAGCTGGAATTTCGAGGAGTGCAGATGCGGCCAGAGGATTTGTTATGCGTAGTGTAATGCAAGCAGTAAGTTCATTTTTTATGCTTAGACCCAAAACTCCAACAAAGGCTCGTGCGCTGTTTAGCTTCGTTGCGGATAGAAAGTTTTCACATGAATTCTTTCAGAAATTCATATAGATTCAACTGTTTAGCGAAAACTCTCTATTTAAGGTGTTTGATGTTCTCGAACAGCAGGGCCGTGCCGCTGGCCTCCCAGATTTCATGATCACATCCATTTTAAATCAGCTCACGGTCAACATAAACTACACACCATTGGATTGCAAACGCGTGGAAGTTAGCCCAGCGGGCCCCAATGTTAACAGTAAGTTACTAACATTGAACAACCATTCCGCGATTTGAATTGTAAAGTGGTAAGCAATTATACACTCAGCAAACTCCCATTGAATGAAAGTGTGAGAGAATTGAGTGGTGAGCTACAAATATACCAGCAAACGTCCCGAATAATTTAGATATTCAGTGATTTTGTTAATATATTGAAAAAGAACTTATTTTTAGAGCACATTTTTGTTTACGAACAAATGAATTCCCACTTTCTAAGAAGTCTATAAATTTAAGGCTTGAAATGAAAGCTTTTTGTAGAGTGATTCATGGTGAGACGTTTTCTGCAGTTTGAATCACATCACGATGTTCTCAAAATTGTCTAAACCCACAATAACCATGAAAACATTCTGATTCCGTTTTCTACGATTATGTTCGATTGCGTTCAAAACAACACGGAGATGGAAACATACAATCTAAATATATGACTCCAGCGATATGTTAATCAAATGGGAAGATTTGGTTTTCATTAGTCAATGCTAGTTATTTGATTATATCTCAGTTATTTCAATCATTTAAGTGTCCACTTTACTAATTCTAACTTTTTCTGGTTTATTCAGAGGATACTGGATTTCAGTTTCCAGACAAATATGGAAATTCGGAACATGACGTTGTCGTTACGAATTCCTTTTTGAGAAACGATTTTACCAATCATTATATCGATTGAAAAAAAGGGTGTTTCCATCTACGTGTTGTTTGTTTCCTGACAGTCAAGACAAGGAGTACAAAGCCACTTATAAAAGAAATGATACCGTTGTTTTGGTTAGTGCACACTTTTTTCTCAGAAAAAAAATTTATGGGGTTGATCAGACCTAGTTATTTCTAAGAAAATAATCCTTGTAGCTATTCAGCTACTAGTTTTGAACTTTTGCACAAAATGCTCCTATACAATCCTTCATATTATTAGCATCAATTGCATATCGACTGTCATTTACTCCAAAATTCTAGTACTTTTACTGCTTTTTTCTCGCAGTATTATGATGTCAAATGACAATCTAAGAGAACTGAGTGGTGAACAAAGCCACAGCCTCAGGCGGGAATCGACGCGCGCTTCGTCCATACCCGATTTGATTCCCGCTTGAGACCGTGCTTTTGCTCACCACTCAATTCTCTTAGATTGTTATTTAATGAAAGCAAAGATCAATCCCCTTCGTTGATCACTTTTTGAGCAGAAACCTACGCTTGGCTAATGAAGTTTCTTGCAGCCATGATGATGGTGCCAACCTGCGTAATCTTCAGTGATACAGTGACTGCTTTATGCAACGACATGAATATGTGTATTAGCCGGTGGCGTTGGAGCCATGATGCTCGCACCTATTCCTCTCGCATTCAGAACAATCTCAGGAACTCTCTCGGTTTAAATCTCATTTCTTTATACAAGTTTTGGAAAATAAAAATAATCTTTGTAGACCTCAAACATCATTATGGCGAATTGGTCGAGAGACATGTGGCAGAGAGTGGTGAACAGAGTGGTTCGAGCCTTGGCATTTGATCCTCTTAGACCGCAATTCCTCTCGGCAGTAGCCACCGTCTCATGAAGCGAAAATCAGCCGTGGAGTGCTTCGATTTTACCTCATTTTTGTTTCACTGCTTTTCATCTGTTGCTTCATGATAACAATAGCTGCTCTATAAAAGTTATGTTTATCCTGATGTGAAAACCAGCTTTCCTTAATTCGGCGTTTTCAATGAAATACTTTCTCTTTATTGGTAAAGTCAATAGCGCGAAGTTGATATAAAAAAATTTATTCGGCTAACATCTTGATGTATTCGTCTCCTTCTTGACCAACATTCAATCAAAGTAGAAAATCCTAGTAAAACGTGTAAGGTGGGAACTTTTGGTGCTGCTGGCATAGAGGCAACTGAGTAACATTGCTAAAGGTTTTTCTCAAATTTATCACCTCTATCAAGGCGTTAAACAAGCTTTGCAAGAGAGTATAGTATTTTTCACGCTAAGATATAATTGACAACAAATTTGGTTCTTTTGATTGAATTTTTCTTCTCTATCAAAACAGCGTCGAAACTCCCACACTCGCTATCAAAATCACTCGCAAGCTATGAAAGTAAAAACAAGTCATATCTACGTATTTTTCTCAACGTGCAGCTGCGAGGATGTTCATGATACTGTTAATTGAATGCCTTGATGCAGGACACTAATAATACTGATACAATGGCTGACGCTGTGAAGAATTCTACCTACTCCGGAGCCATTCAGTTGTTTTAGCCTTTCATCGATATTTGGAGACGAGCCGTTCATAGTTTTTCATGGTTGAACATGATGTAGCTCAATATTCCTGAAAGCATTCTGTTCTTTAGAAAGCAGTTAGAGTTCAGTTAATAGAATATGCGCAAGCATGCATAATATTGGCAGGGAAAGATAGATGTTGCGCTAAACACTAGGAATTTCCTTCCACACATTTCGAAAGAGTATGATGTCCAGTTAGAAATCAAAATAACAATAAAAAAATGAGTTTATGAAGAACACTTGATCATAAACACTTCTCGTTTCAGCGTTATGCAACTTCCTTGCTATAATATGCTCTTGTGAGCACGTTAAAAACGACAACAATATCCGTATATGTAGGAAGGCATCTGGAAAAGTGTTGAAACGATAATCAAAAGCTCAAGATCCTTTGTTTTTCTTTTAGAATATCGTTTCCAGTCTTTGAAAATGAGAAAGTAATTGATTCTAACACTAAAAATGTTGAGTGATATGCAAAACTTCGACCGTCGCGCGGAAGTCGAACCCGCGTTTCCTCCTTTCCGCAGGGAGCGCGTACTAACTTCTAAATTACCAAAGATTCTGTCCCTCTTTGATTCTTTCTGCAAATCACAACACTTCTAATTATATTTGTAACATCTTTACACTGCTCCTTTTTTAGACTCGCTATCCATTAAAGCAGTAAAAGAAAAAGCTTTTGTAGATTCTGGTAGTTTTTGCAATGTGGAAAAAAATAGATAACGAAAGCTTCTTGTGCAAGTGATACAAATTGATGTTATCATTTTGATAATCACCAATCAGGTAAATTCAGTGTTGCAGTGACAAAAATAGCGACTGTAGATAAATATGGAGATCTCTCAAAAACGATCGATGTACGTCAAAAAATGCTGCGGCACTTTACAGGTTACAGTAACATGCCATCAATGTGACGTTCTCTCCATTTTGACTAGCCTTCAACTGCTATTGGAGTCGGTAAGCATTTTTTTATCATTATTACAACTTTGTGGTAATTGTGAATGGTGATGAGGGTATTCTTGCCGCTTATAAGATTTTCACGTCTTATTTATTATTCGAGTAGAGGGTAGCTTACCTATGGTGTGATCTCAACCCCGCCTTGGTTGCCTTCAACTTCTTTCGGAGTTGGCAAGCATTTCTATAAACTTATTGCAACTCTGTAAAATTCATGCATGAAGGTTGTAGGGGTTGAGATCTAACGATATCAACCACCAAATATTTCTGCCCCAAATGGGCATGGAAACAGCTCTCAATAAATGGCAATCGTTGAGCGGGGCAAATACGCAGGAGCTCTGTTCTGTCGAAATGCAAATCCGTCGACGCCAAAGTGTTGAGTGCTCTAATGCTCCAGTACGCCCCTTAGATCTTGCTACAAATAACGGCAGCGTTCTTCAACGTTTCTGTGGATGGAGACCAATGGCGCCTTTTCGCTGGAGCAATTGCCAGCCCAGATTGTCACAGAGGCAGGAAAACGACGGTTTATGATATTGCGAACTTCTTCTGACCTTTCTTGAGAAGACGACTTCGATTCCGGAGGTTGTGAAGTGGGTCGAATGTGAAAATTTTCTCATCCGTAAGAGACACATCCGGTAAACGAGCACAATCTGTCAAGCGAATCATCCAGCGAGTTTTTGCAAGCCGTTCTTCTTCCATCTTTTTGCTCACAAAGTGAACACAAGCAACCTTGTAATTGCGCAGCTTCAGCTCAATCTTGACAATGTTTTAGATGCTTCACTCTCTGATCTCGAGTTTCCCATTGATGTTGCACATCAAACGCTCCGTTATTCGTTGAACATAGCAGCGAATCTTCTGGATGTTTTCCAGATTAAACGTGGTGATTGGACGACCTTTTTAAGGACGGTGCTCGCTCGTCGTTCATAAGTTAGATGAAGAAGACAGGAAGCAACAAATTCGGCCATAATTGCAATTTATAAATTTCTTAAGAAATAACCAAATTCAGCCATGCTGACTGTGCCTTCATATTTTCTATCATAGGCAGGAACCATGATATTTCAGGTCCCGAGTCAAAAATTAGTCTCCTACGTATTAAAATTGAGGGAGCTCTCCGCATTCTTCAACTAGGCTATAGTGGCAGTCTCATGGAGACGTAAACGCTTTCCAGAGCAAATTGCAGTTTATCATATTGTCAACCCTAGCTCCTACCAGAAAGAAGCAGTATTTGGACGATATTAGTTTCTGTTGTGAGGATTTGAACTATTAAACCTACATATTCCTTACAACTGCCTTGAGATATGTTATGAAATATCTGCGGAGTCAACACTTTAACAGACGTCGCTGTATCTCCTTCAATTGCAAGTGTTAAGACTGGAACGCGCAAAATGTTCTGGACAACTAGAGCTTCCTATGTCTCATTTATAGGTGAGATGAGAACATGAGACATGAGGAAAACTCCAAAAAAACGCCACTTTACATGATTTGAACGCTATTCGATTTGTTTTCACACACTGCTTTCTCTAGTAAATATAGGGTGCATTTATATGAGAAAAACATTCTTCTCGAAAATTCTAACACCCACGATCAGTACTACACCACATAAAGTAAATAAACTTTTCTCAATGTTATTCACTTAACCAGTCTCTTAGTTGAAGCTCAAAAGTCTTGTTGAACAAATGTCGGTTAAATGGAGATGGTTTTCTCGAACATCACAGCTTAACTGACAGTGGCCATTGCCGAAAGAAAGTACTATCCAAACGGTCCCGATGTCAGTAGTCGAAGCGCTCTGTTCACAACATTTCGCCATATATCCGCTGACCAAGTTGCCATGATGATGTTTCTAGTCTGCAGAGATTTATTTTTTTTCACAAAATCAAGCTTGTAGTGAATATAATACATCTCTAACCGATAGAGTTCCTGAAACTGACGTGTGTTCAACAGGAACAGGTGCTACTGTCGCCTGAGTTGGCATACAACACATTCCTGCCGCTGCAACATGAGTGCATACTTCCGTCACCGTGTTACCGATAATGATGCATCCTCTTTTTTCGGCCGCCATGACTACAAAAAACTATACGTATAAAAACAAAAATACACCTTCTTCCATTGCAATTTGGAGTTGGAAAAGCAGAAGATGAGTTCAATCACTGATTTTTTTTTATTTTCCATAGCCAATTAAACTATCCCTGATACATTGAATGCTAAATCACTCACAATCAAGGTTCTAATTTCATTGTTTTTATAATAGGTTTCCTTTTATTTTCTGATATTTTTCAAATATTTTTTGAAGAGTTATTTGTTTTTCAGACATCGAAAAACATCTACCTGCTTTCTTGATAAATATCATAATTCTGCCTGGACTCTTTCAAATAGATGCTGAATATTTAAAACCAACCCTGTTCCCTAGTTGGATCACGAACAACTTTATCGCAACTCAGTGGTCTGTAAGTGATGTCGACATTAAGTTGATCCAAAATGGCCGTGATCACAGCATCGGGTAGTAGTGCACTACGAGCTTGACTTTCGAGGACGTCAAAGACCTCAAGTGTGAAACTTTTTCAGCTAATTCAAAAAGCTTGCTCGGAAGTGTTTCTAGACAATTCATGTCATACAGGTCATATCAGAAAAAGGATGCTGATGAAGTGCTAGAAAAATGGAGCTCATCTCCTACTCGTTTTCAGTATTCGCAATAAAGAAGGAAACACTTAGGGTCAGTGAGTTGCAAACTCACTGTTTGCATTACAAGACGTGATACAAATGCTTGAGCTCCTCCCTCTGTAGTTGCAATGCCGGGAAAGTGGGCTTGGATAGTAGGTGCAGTGGAGTAAACCATAGGAACAGGCGATGTTCTAAGGCCGGTGACGTTGAACGTTCTAGTGCTCGCTGAAGCAACACTTCAAATTCTTTTCTTTGAATGTTCAAAAGTAAATTACTATGTTGCGTGGTTTCTTATTTATCTTTACTTCACACACTCAGAAAGCGAAATTTTTTTATCAAGAGGCTTGGACCAAAACGGCTCTAGAGTGCCCATACTCTTTCGGATTGATTCTCATTTGATTTCACAAACTCACGTGGAGGACTGAAAATTTAATCTGGTAAAGTGACAATGTTCTGTTTACTACCTTGACCTGCTGGCATCGCTCCACATCCCGTCACTGTCGCATTACAGTTACCAGCAAAATCAAGGAGGCATGTGGCGGAAGTCTCGTTATCTTTCTAGGAACTTTCATTTTGCTTCCTAAATCTCTAATCACATAATACAGTCCCGACTGAAAATACATTTTCTACGTTTCTCAGCAGATCATTCGCAGAGCAATAACGGATTTGATATTATCACTTATACGTGATCAACGTCGGCGTTACAGCTAGTTGATTCTCCAAGAGTTTGAGAACTTTGCCATTTATTTGATTCAAAACAGATAAGCTAGTTTAATGACTCATTCTGCTGTTCCAAAGTGCACGGAATCGATCAGTGAAGCCGAATGCATGTAAAATGTTCAATGACCATAAGATGCATGGAAGAGCCCGCTCAAACAAATAATTCGGTTAGTGCACCATTTCGTCAAATGGCGCGGCATAAATCCGCTTCACGCCTCCCTTTTTGATGCTGCGAAATGAAATCCTGATCTCCCAAAAGTAAAATGCTCGTTGTTGTCACTATGACGAAATCACCACTGCACATTTGAGAGAAAATTTGTAACTGAAAACATCGGAGAACACAAACTAAACACGACATCCACTGTAAAGGCTTTTGCAAGACTAAAAGACAGAAATTGCATTCGCTAAGTTCTGGAGTTCTCATTAGCCTCTCACATTCGATACATCTGAGAAATCGCCTCTGCTAATTAGAGATCTTACTTATACCCATAAAGCATGTGGCGTAGTGGGTAAGGGATCTCTGCTTCACAAAGGTAGTCTGCCAACAAATCGTCGATGGTTCGATCGTGTGCCCATGACTCACCAAGGCTTTCATCTCTTCGGGTTCACTGAATTGGAATTAGGCCAATCTGTGAGGACAGAAGTACTGACTTAATTTATCTTATCTGTAAGGCTCAGAATGACCACGTGAAAAATGACATCAATTAATTTCTTATTTGTCAGGTTCCAAGTATACCTTTGATTATGGCTGGCTAAAATGGTAGTTTCACCTACACCGTTTTACCTGTTGGCAGAATAAAGCTATTCTGTTTAGGAATGCTACAGGCTTACCGGTAATTAAGGCCTCTATTTATTTAAGACTATCGAAACAACGCTTCAAAGCAAATATCACTGCATGCTGTTAGGAACAATACAGCGCAGGACATCGGTTGATGATTTTGTTGTTTCAGCGGCTCAGTCGATCGAGGTGGTGCCCACTAATGTTGTTCATCAGTACTTCAACAATTTCGCTACTAAGCAATGGGAAAACGGTACTTTTCTGTTAGCTGAGCGCCACTTCGGCCGAAAAAGATTATTTCGCGCTTGTTTTCGACGATTAAGCAGCTGTTTGATAACTTAAGATCAAAGGAATTTGACCAGTGTTTCCGTCTTCAAAAAAGCCTTCTCACTGCTATGAAAAGCAAAAATAATGTTTTGTTTTTTTCATTGAAAATTTCTCGTTGACCAAAGTTTTTTCTTCCAAGTTTTAATAGCCAGTCGATAGATCAAATCTTAATGATTCCAATGATTTATTGGTTTTTTATGGTGGACCTGGTGTTATGCTGTAACACCCAAAAGAAGATTGGGTTTCGCAAAAAGTGGATCATTTCAACCATCCTCTCTTCACTACGATTTATTGGGAAAAACGTACTTTCTGATTCTTTCTGATGTTTAAAAAATCGACCGATAGCCTAAATCAAAAGAATTTGAAAGGTGTATTTTGCTTTCACAAAGACCTTGTTTGCGCTGAAAGAGCAAAAAATAATATTTTGCTTCTCATTCAATGATTTCTCGCTGACCAAAAATTTTTCTATGGAGTTTTAGTAGTAAGTCGATAGATTTAATCCAGGAATTCCAAAGATCTATTTAAATTCGAATTTCTACCTCATATCACGCTGCAACAGCAAAAGAAGATTGAGCTTCTCAAAACTGGAAAAAGAGCACTACGTGCGAAACTCAATTTTCTTTCAGTTGTTATGAAGCACTAAGAGGTCCGTCAAATAAACCAAAAATGTTATGGAAATTTTTGAGACTTGGTCTATTGTTTGGTTCTTGGAACTATGTGAGAGGGCCCAGATCACGAGAAATCTTTGAATGAGGAACAAATTATTAGTTTTGCTCTTTCAGAGCAGCAACAACTCCCTCTTGAAAGTAATACACATCATTCAATTTCCTTTGATTTGAGCTATCAATTGGTTACTGAATTATTAGAAAAGGTCTGAAAATACGTTTTCCCCAATGGATCGAAGTGAAAAAAGGATAGTCGAAGTAAGTCATTTTTGTGAAACCCAATCTTCTTTTGCTGCTACAACGTATTCTAAATTTGATCTATCGATTAGTTAGTGGAACTCTGAAGAAAAAGCTTTGGTAAGCGAGAAATCTTCCGATGAGAAACAATATTTTAATCTTGCTCTTTCAGCGCAATAAGAAGGCTTTTTTGGAGAAGAGATAAACCATTCAAATTCCTCTAATTTGTGTTATCGAACGATTATTTGAACATTGAAAGAGACCAAGAAATACGTTTATATAATGGGTCGAAGTGGCGCTCAGCTAACGGAAAAGTACCGGAAACTCATTGATCTTTTTGAAGAAAAACTATTCAAGGAACGTCGGCTAGGACATATTACTCTGGAAAACTTTCGGCTAAGGGTTTTTCAGGTGCTCAGTTTTTTCAGAAAACTTCGACGTCTTCGGTAAATGATTTCGCACCAGTGGTAGATGGGAAAGCTCTAACCTAATTACAGTCGGTTATGTTATAAAAATTTTTACGAACACCGAATAGAGGTGATCAAGCACCCTACTGTATTCGGCTAAATGTGACGGCTGTTGAAATCAACATCGCACTGATGAGGGCAAGCCGTTGAAATTTTAGATAGACAAAGTTTCATAAAAACTATGTCTAAGCTCATACTTGAAGCAAAACATGAACGGCTCAATGCAAAGTTCAATGAGAATCATAATTGAAGGAGATTCATTATTTGAAAACAATCAACGCAAATCACAGCATGCCTTTTATGATATCAGACTCCTCAATACACAAGGTAGTTCGCTTACGTAGATGACAATTCATTGATACTTCAACATCTTCAATATCAGATAAACTCATCAATTAGTTCTGGAAAACCTTTTACTCAGAACTTCCAGATGAGGAATTAATATTCGAATAGTCTGGAAGCATGTTCAAGCGAGTGACTCGAAACGCAAAGTACTATGGGTTCTCTGCTCATGAAAGAAGATGTAAAAGTATAATCAGCGTTGTCGAATCATTGTCCCTTCGATGGAAAATTTATGGGCGCTAAACATAGCTGAATAAGGAGTTCCGTGTAGTTTAAATTGAATTCTTGAGCGACAAACAGTTTCGCTGTGGCTTTCTTCCGCTTTTAGTAGAGGTACTGTAGTTAGCAGATTTCAATCAATACAAAAAGAGCACTGTCGTTATTCAATTGAAATTAAAAAATCAATGTTATTGCTGAAAGTTGGATAACTTCACTTGGAAAGTACGATGTTGGTTCCAGCAGCAGAAAGAACTCGATAACCATAGTACTATAACCTGTTCAATGAGTGACTATCAGTTTGACGTAATGGAAATCGACTTTCACCAACCTTGTCTTGCTTCATCAATAATCTCTCAAAATATCGAAATAGAATAAGCGAATATGGCACAGCTGTCAGAAGTGCCTCCGTTGCACACGTGGGCCGATAGCTAGACCGCGCCTTCAGGGCTAGCCTAGCCTTCCATCCCTCCGGAGTCGGTGAGTTGGTTCCAGACCTGCCGGGATCAACAGTGGAGTTGACTTTACACGTTGATTAACAGCATGAGCTTTATGATTATCCTTCGTTGAAATAGCACAAACTTGTCATAATGAGCAACTGAGAATGCGATGTATAGTGTAGAATTTCTGTGATTCGTAGAAAATTTCCTAAATCTTTGTTTGGGCGTCTATCAATGGCTATCTTTCTCGTTTGATGGGAGGGATAGTCACAATGTTGAGCTTAGCATAATACTGTTCTGATTATGAGCACTAACAAGAGTTAAGAATTGGCTGGAGTTGCAAACCCCAATAAAACTCTGTGACAATGTAGAAATTCAACTGTGACATCACGTTGTCATTCGGTTCAGTACCGTCTGTGCGAGCGTCTATTTGGAATAAAGGAAAGTGTGACATCTCCTAACGGTAAAGGCAGAAAATGCCTGATTTTAGGCATACTACGCATGAATTTTTGTAAGAGATGCAGTGGTGAAAACACTGTTGAAAAAGGTAGAGTACTTTGTGTTCGCATAGAGAGGAGCGCTTGGATCACGCGCCATGGTAAGCCAAGCTTTCCTTTCTCCCGAGGCTATCAAATTGGGACTGCGCAGTCACAGCCTATTTCAGATGTCAAAAATGCTTTCCTTTACTCGTAACAGTGCTCAACGAATACTGTCGTACAGGTAAAGTGCGCTCAAAGCGATCTTGAAATTATGACTTCATGTGCAGGCGGATATGAGAAGGTGAGTAATGGAGGTAAACTCTTGGATTCCAGCTATTCGCCCGAAACTCTCAAGAGCTTAGCACTCCGTGTGTTTTCGTGTGAACATATGCTATTTCAAAATCTCCAATTTAGTTGAGTTTCCTGTTTTATATCTCACCATATTTATAATCTCTTCTTCTCATCTAATAAAACACAAACTAACGCATTCTACTCAACATCTCCATTCTCTTCGAAAAATGATTGAGTTTGTACGATGTTCATTGTACGTATACCCTTAGGTGATAAAGTTTTCCATGTTTAGAGTATTTTCAACTCCTCAAGTCGGTTAGCAATCGATATTCTATGGAAGTTGTTAAGCACGTAGGATCACCCTTCACTATGAGCATGTAAAGTCTGATGTTCTAGTACCAATTCACTTTACCTTCGCTTTTTGATCACTGCTTATCCTTTTTCCTACAATAAGATAACAGGATGGGATGCATCCATATATATGCTGAGATATGAGCAAGCTCGGATTTCAGTTTCGCTTCGAACCCTCGATTATCCATTTGCATGGCTCGCGTGCTATGCATCATAGCATTTTTGCCATCCGGCCATCGTTCTGCACTGTCAGTGGCATCAGCAGTCACTCGTCAACACTGCGAGTATTGATAATTGACTGCTACCTCCCTTTCCGTCTCCAAGATCAATTATAATTAGTATATGAGATGGTCAGATGTATAAATTACACAAACTTAATCATCATGAACTGGATAGCACAAATACTGAGAGCAAGCTGAGGAGTGATGGACTTAATAACGTATGGTAAGTAAGCAAGTAAAGCATTCCTTTTCGAATCGATGAAGCAAAGCCCCTGTGGCGCTTTAAACCCCACAAATCTGTTTAGTTGTCGGAATTAACGCCTGTTATTGTAATAGCAGCATCGCCTTTTTTTTTGTTACTGAGCGAATTCCATCAAAGTCTTGAACAACATGCAATTAGGCTCTGCCTCGACTCGACAGCCACACAAAATTGAGCGTGGGACCATATAACCCGCTGAGGACAGCGTGTACTTGTGCTGGTACACGGTAGTTCAATGGCCTTTCTTGCTTAACAGGAAATTTCTTTCAAACTTTCAGAAAATGTTCGAAAACTCAAATTCCCATAATTCCAATAATGTACATGGTTTCTGAAAAGCCTTTCCTAATGTTTCGTAATGGTGAAAATGAAGTTGTGACTCACACTCGCGATGCTATGTTTGCTCGGCTGAAATCTGTGGATTGCTTTCCGCTAAACTTTTGCAGTCATTCAATCGTTTCAACGATTCTGAAATTGAAACTGACTTTCGAACAAGCCTTCATTGAGCGCTGTAAGAAAAAGGAAATGATGTTCGGCACCTGTACTAGTAACGTCGTTTGAAATACATAACGGGTTTGATACTTATTAATGAATTTACATGTTAGAAGCGCTTTATCGTTCAGAAGAATAGAATATTACAGAGCAAATTTCCTTAATGGTATTCGCAGGAAAAAAGAACAGCCATGTGCCAAAAAACTCCCTGTGTTCATATGAAAAAGCTTATTCTTGTAAAACGCATCCTATTTCGAACTATTTTTCTCTATTTTAGCCATGTTTTTGTAATCATTTGGTAGCCTGAAAAATGTTGATTTCGATATTGAACTGTTTTCTGAAAAACACTCGTAGTGTGCTCTAATAATGACAGAAAGTAAGGTGCTGCTTTTGTTGTAATTCCCCTTTACTTCACAGAGGGTTTTGTTGGCAATTTCACAGTAAAATTTTGGTTTTGAAAAAGCTTTATAGTTACGAAAAGATAGATTATTAATGGAAGGAGTTGTAAAAGCGTCTTTTCAGCAAAAGCAATAGGTTTGCCCTGAAATTCCTTTCTTTTCCATATGAGAGCTACAGTTTTGAGATAAGTACACATTTTCAACCCTTTTTTCACAATACTTTCGGCGATATTGTAAGAATGCAATTCAAAAATATACTTGTCCTAAAATGTATGACATTTGGAAGTGATCTGCAAGGTGCTTGTGTTATGTTGTCGGCGTGAATCTTGACAAAGTTCTCAGTCATCAGTTTGTAGACTACTTCAGACAGAGTGCATTTTCTTTACATGAATTTTTGAATCTTTTCGATGACATTGTAGACTTCCTACTAAAAATATTCAGCAGTCAACGACTTACTTGATCAATACTAGTCAACAAGAGGTTAACTTTATTCATTAATTAGTATCGCTTGGCAGTTTACACTTGTTGTGTCGAACTTGTACTTCCTACATTGAACAATTAGTACTTCCATTTTTTCGACTGAACTGTTTGTAACTATTTGATTTCTTGAGAAATGGGGAATCTAACATTTTGCTCGGTCTTTGGAAAAGCTTTTCTAATGAAGAACATCTCCCACTTTTGCTGTAGTAAGAACGTTGCATTCTCTTGATGAGATTGCGCACATTATACACTACTGGCTGAAGTTTGAAGGTTTCTCCTTCTTCGGAGCTCGCAAGTTTGCTGGCCGACTCTCAGTCGACCACTATGAATAGTGAACGAGTAACAACAAGGAGCAAACAAGAAATATGTAGCACTTACTAGGTTTTCTGAACGCCCATGGCATTTCGCATATAGTTCTTCCGTAACGCAAAAGTATTCAATCTCTTCGAATATATGAATCATGAATGATCTACAGAAATTGTGTTCATGTATCTAAGCAGTGGAAGTGGAGAAGGACACCTTGCTACTTATACGATTAGATGGTCCTTCTTCACTAGTTGTGCTGACCACAGCACATATTTCAAATGGTATATTGCTGGTCATGCATGTAATATTTCTTGGTTTCCTGACGTAAGCTTGCAAAGGCTTCTTCAAGTCTTCATGATGCCGTTTCCGAGGAATGGCTTCCGGCAACAGACCCTCGGCCGAGCTTCCTACTAACGATTCGGAGATGATGTTAGGCCGAAATCAAAAGCAGAGGTAGGAAAGAAATAAAGCGACCGCTCAAGGACATTGTAGAAGCCGAAATCCCGGTGAAGGATACCACGGAGAGCAAATTGGGCGGATATTGGTGGACGGCAACATCTCCTTCACGTGGTCTTTAAAGTTATTTCAAAAGGATGGAACTTGAGAGGAGTACAAAGGATCACTCGGAAAGCATCAAAAAGTACGTGGAACACGCAGGGAAAAAAGGGAATTCCCCTTTTTATCCGCTATACTTCAACATGAAGATTTTTAGGCGTTGCATCCTTTGCCACTCAACATATCCACCATTTTGCGTGTTCCACGTACTTTTTGATTGCTTTCCGAGTGATCCTCTGTACTCCTCTCAAGTTCCGTCCTTTTTGATTTCAAGAAACATATAGATGTAACTGAAGCATTCGGAGATATTAGCGCCGTTGAGCGTGAACGGTGCATTCAAAACCCATCCTCTCTTCATGAACATCGTTTCTGCTAGATTGAGCTAAGAACCAATCTCTTCACAGGCGTTGTCAAAATCGGTCAACATTCGTTCCGCTTGGCTGATGCTTGGTGTTGTGAGGGCGATATCATCAACGAAGAGAAGATGCTTAATTGTTGACCGTTGATTTTCATCCCATGTAGTCCCATTCTAATGTTCGCATGACATTTTGGAGGGTGACAATGAACAATTTTGGCGAAATTGAATCGCCTTGTCGAACCCCTCTTCTTACATCGATAGTGATATTGTTGCAGAATGGAGGCATTTTGGACGTAAAATCTTTATAAAGCTCAGAGCCTTTATAACCGCTTCTTTTTCCACTGAATCAAAAGCTTTCCTGAATTTGATGATAGTGACACAAAGCCGTAGTTTATACACTCGTGAAACTTCAATGAGTCTTGTAATAGTGTGGATGTGGTCCATGGTACTAAATCCTTTTCGGAACCCTGCTTGTTCGCATGACTGTCCTTCGTCCAGTGTTCTGTCAATCCTGCTTAGGATGACTCGAGCGAAGAGTTTATAAACAACGGACAGCAAGCAGATTGGGCGATAATTGCCTATGTCGTGAAGGTCTCTCTCTTTGAACAACAACACGGTCTTGCTGGTTTTACATTGAAGAGCCGAGCCACGGTGTTGATGAAAACTGGCGACAGGCTCTTCAGGTGCTCTGGTCTAATCCTGTCTGGACTGTGTGTTGTTCTTTTCTTCATTGGCGTTATAGCATATCAGATTTCGGAATGGAGGACCGGTGAAACGACAGGTTCATCCTCTTTCAATTAATATGACGGTGAGAGGACATGGGTAGCGAAGAGATCCGAGTGGTACTAGTGGACGATTTTCTTCATTGCCCTTCTGGAAACTGTAAGTGTCCCGTTAGGATATAGGAGTGCATTTATCTTGATCTTATGACTAACGAAACCTCGCTGGCTTTTGTGGGTGCTGTTTCCAGCTTCTGCAGCTTCTGCCATATCTGCTGCTCGTCCCTCTTTGTGGTCTTCTTTTGTCGCTTCTCTGTAGCGTTTCGCAAGTTCGGACGTTAGGTTTCGGTTGCCTGTAGCTCGAGCGATTCGACGTTGACGTATCAGCTCGAGTGTCTGCGGAGACAAGCGTCTCTTCGTGACCTTAGGACTCTCGGCTTTCATAGCGCTAATGTAATTATATTCAACGAGGCGGTGGTATTCTTTGTAGATGTTGTAGGGAACGGTATCTTCCCAAGAGCGGACTATTGATCTGAATACATCCCAGTTTATGGTACTTCTGAGACTTCATTGTTTGAATTTAACGGCCTTCTGTCCTTTCTACAAAGGAGGGAACATTGCGCCACGGAGGCGATGGTCTGATTCCGGGAAGAACTTAGGAACAACAAGGACATCGGTCAGGCAAAACCTTTGATTAACTAAGATGTGATCTATTTCCTTATGGTACTCTCCATTGGGAGACTCCCACGTCCTCGCTGAGAAAGAGGCTTTTGGAATTGCGAGTTACCATGGATGGTTTGGGTCGTCATGATAAACTCAGGCAGCCTTTCACCCTGTACCTTCCATTCTAGTCCGTAAGTCCCAATGTGACGTTCTTCAGACGTTCTCCTAGATCCGATTTTCGTGCTAAAATCTCCAATAATGACCTTGAGGAAGGTATGATCTTCTCTAGAGGATTTTTCGAGGTTCATATTAGAACTCTTCGACTTCGTCTTCGTCATAGATTGTTGTTGGTGTGCAAGCAACGAAGATGTTCAAAGCCGGCATTGAACCAGATCGTTTCAGCCGTTATCGTCCAATACGGTTTGTTAGTTGTTCAAATGAATCGATGTTCACGGTCAAGTACGATTTGACGAGGGCACCAACGCCACCGACACCTCTGGTATGGCGTGCTCCGAGAGACAGTTCTTCTCCGGTGTCATAAAGAGCGTGAAAATGGCGCTTTCTCGTCTCAACCAGGCCAGTGACGTCATACCTTATTCTTGTTGCTTGACTCAGTAGATCTTCTATAGCGGATTTCTGAGCAAATGTTGTTGCATTGAAGGTACAGATCGTCATTTCAGCCCGTTTCGATTTTGGCAGCGTAGTTAGATGATGAATAGATGCAAAGATGTTAATAATAGTATTGACTGAATTCAGTACATTTATATTAATAATACAGTGGCGGGGGCTTCATCAGTTCGCCTTCTTCAGAGCCATCTAAATGTTTTTAATTCTTTCAGTCAATGTTTGGAGACAAGCCGCTTATAGTTATGCATAGGTAAAGATCTGTCAGCCATCTTTCTCAAATTCCACTGAGATGGGAATCTTTCGCAAACATTCATGATATGCATCGTCAGGGAAAGATAGATATGCGCGGAATGTAACAGGAATTTTCTTTCTGAATTTGTAGTAGCCAGATGTCGAGTTAAGTATCAAAAAGTGTTTTTTGAAATTCTGTTGATCTTAAGCGACTTTCATCAGCATATTACGCGAGCCTTCTCTGTTGTATTGTGCTCTTGTCATCACGCTGGAAACGAGAACATTAGCCGTAAATGTAAAAATAAATCTGAAGTATAAACAAAGTGGCGGTCAAAAGCTCAGAAATCTCTGCTTTTTTTCGGAAAACCCGCATAAGATCTCTAAAAATGGAAAAGGGTTCTTTGGTACCCACAAATGTCGAGTGAGAGGCAAAATTTCGCACCTCACGCGAGGGTTGAACCTGCGTCTCCCTTCCCAGAGGACGCGTACTATTCACTGCGCTTCATCTTCTGCTGCAATTCCTTCTGCTATTCTTAAGTTACTTGGATATATCATACCATTCGTGCCGAATGCTTAAGACCACGCTCACATTTCAATATGCCTGATAATCATTGTTTGAGGCATGCATGTGGTCTGCTACAGGGTAATTCATAAAGCCCGTAGTAAATGATCATAAGGTATATTGAAATTGAGCGTGGTCTCAAGAAAACACTCGGAGCGACAGCTGTGATATATTTAACGATACCAGCCAAGAGCAATCGACTGTACAACACTTTTCATTCAGTGATAATTTCACTCAATGGCACCGTGTTAAAAGTTCGCCGTCGCCATGTCTTTATAGAATTCGGGTTTCCCGAGAGGACTGGCTGGAGACGAAGGGCACTGCTCGACTGGTAGGACTGCCAAGGTCGAGACTCATGAATGTATTGTCAAAACAGCAATATTGCTATCGAGGCGATAAAAAAGAATTCTCGTAGATTCTGAAGAAGTTTCTGCAAGCTAGGAATAGGCGATTACAGCTTATGCCCTGCGGGCAGTATCAAAAAGATATCAGTTTTGACTATCACTACTTAGGAATCGGCAGTATAAAGGATAAAGCTCTCGGCGTAGATCAATCCCTGAGGTATGCGTCATGCATTCTCTTCAATTTCTAACTTCGTTTGAGGTGATTGAATGCATATCTGGCCTTCACAATGACTCGTGGTGGCCGCTGCCGAACCGAGTCAGTGCTGCTTATCTTCCAGACAAGTTTGAGACCAGTCCGGTACCAATTTACCGACCCCGGAGGGATGGATGGCCTGGTGAGCCATGAGCGCGAGATCTAACCAATGACCATGTGTGCGGCAGAGCACCTCTAACCACTGCGCCACATGCCCCCTATTAATGTAGCTCTGACAAGACTGATAACTATCCATGATTACGAAGACTTACGATATCGACACGAATGAATTTGCAGGTTACGGCAAATTGCAGGTTTGGAGTGACATCACAGCCGTTTTGGTAGTTTTCACTCCTTTTGAAATCGGGAAACATTTTTCAATGATTTTCGTAAATTTGTCGTCTCCATGAATGCTTCTATTAGGTACTTTGCTAGGACTACACGTATAGTACCCAAAAGTAACATTGAGATTTTTCAGGCATACGGTAGCACCTCAGTAGTGTAGTGACACACATTTTTGTTAGTCTCATCTCCTTCCGGTGTCCTTAGCAATTTTGTATGACTTTTGCGACTTTACCTTATTTATAAACGGTGATTAGAGATAGTTCCCTTGCTGTTTATGCTGTTTATAAGTAAAATTCAGTGGGTACATATTTATATAGAAGCGCATATGGCGCAGTGGTTAGAGGTTTTCTGCCTCGCACATGAGGTCAATGGTTCGATCTCGCGCTCATGGCTCACGAAGCCATCCATCCCTCCAGGGTCGGTAAATTGGTACCAGACAGGTCTCAGACTTGCCTGGGAGGAGAGCAGCACTGACTCAGTACATCGGTAGGCCACCGCGAGTCACTTCAAAGGCCAGATATGCATTCAATCACCTCAAACGAAGTTGGAAATTGAAGGCGAATGCATGGCCCATCCCTCAGGGATTGATCAACGCCGAGAGCTTCATCCTTTTACTATACGTACTTTTTTACTTCAAAATCACGATTTGAAAGTATTTTTGCGTTACCATTTCCAACGTGTAAAAGGTAACTAATCCTATATGGATGTGGAATATTGAAATATTTAGCTGTATTTGCGTTAAACTATCAATTTTGAAGTTCTTTGCTTGTCATCAAACAATTGATGTTCCACTATCAAATTAGGCCTCTAGTAGTTTAGTTCTTCAATGAGAAATTTCGGTACTATTCCGTTATCCGCACCCTGTCTCGACCCTTCAGAAAAACCTTATTTTTTGGTCGTTTTCATAGTTTTAGTAGTCATTCGATAGCTTAAATCAAAAGCATTTGAATGGTGCGTTTTATTCTCGAAGTAGTTTTACTACTGCGCTGTAACAGCAAGAATAAAATTATATTTCTCATTCAGAAATTTCTCGCTAAACAAAGCTTTTCTTCTAGACATGTGATAAACATTCAATACCTTGAATCTCGGCGATTCCAATAATGTCGCTGGTTTTTGAGGAGAACTTTTTAGTGCGATGTTATAGCCAAAAGAAGGTCGAGTTTCGCGCACCCAACATTGGCACTAAGCCAGCATGCATGTTTCCCGGTGCCAAATTTGCGAAACCCAATCTTTATTTCGAAGTTTTCCCAGCGCAGTAAAGGGATTTTGAAAAATCAACTACATCGTTGGAATTGTTGAGATTTAAGCTCGAATGGTCACTGATAAGTCAAAGGAAAAGTATTGTTAAACGAGAAATGTTTGATTGAGAAACATAATATTATTTCTGCTTTTAAAGCGCAGTAGTTGAACTTTTTCAAAAATAAAATGCACCATACAAATTGCTTTGATTTGGGCTATCGAACGACTACTAAAACTTTGAGAACAACCAAAAAGTACGGTTTTTTTGAAGCGGTCGCAACAGTGTACGGATAACGGAAAAGTATCAAAGTTGTCTTGCATAGCAGAAAAAGTGGTGGCAGAGCAGGAGTTTCGGTAGCGCAGCTGCTTAGCACACCCTCTCGTAAAGGGTGAAATGAGGGTTCGATTCCCGCTGAGGTTCAAAATTTTTGCATCTCATTCATCACTCAATTTCCAGCGAGAAACATCTTATCTTTTCTTCCTGTTTTGCTTGTCGGTTGACTGTTTACGTCGCGTGATTTGATCTATGACGTCGCTGTTATTCTTCTACGTCCACCTGTAGTTTCAGTGATGGCGATTTCTTCAATACTAACTCCTGAGAGGCGAATCGAGTTGAATCCTTTCGATATGACGCATGGAATTTGATCCTCAGAGAGTCACAAGTGTGCACTCTTGTCAGTTTTTGTCGATTTTCTCGAAGCTCCTGTTTGCTATATTTAGCTGAGTACTTAGGCTTAGGCTTAACCCTTTACGGACGGCGGCATAATCGATATTGCGAGGGGCACGCGATTTTTATTATTTGATAAGGATTTTTTTCTGTTCTAAGAAAATTGTGTGGGTTTTCTGTATTGATTTGACAGAGCATGGCTCTCTCTACACGTTCGCACACTTTTTGTGCATATTTAGCCCTTGTGCGCGAAGAAAAGTTCAAGTGTAAAACGGAATTTTTCATTCACTCTTACTGGGCACTGCGAAAACCTTTCCGAAAACCAAATTTCGTTTCAGAGACGTCGATACTTGTTCTGTCGAATCAGTATTAGTATTCTAATAAACAGCGATCCACAGGGCTTAGCCGAGCAAACATAGCAAACCGAATGTGAAACATTATTTAATTTTTGCTGCTACAGCTTAATATGGAGATATTTTCGAGAAAACAAGCACAACTATAAAAGCAGTGAGATTTAAGCTTTCGAATGCACTAGAATTCTAGATAGAGCGGTCTATGCAGCGACAAAAGATCTTTGAAAAGTCGAGAGGTCGAAGGGCCCCTAATCGTAGGCGAAAGGTTAACCCTTTCAGGACCGTGAACCCAGCCCTGTGGGTCTCTTTTTTTCAGCGTGTTGCACCCAGCCCCAGCGTACGATTGTTAGAGGCAACATTTGTGGGTTCGGGACGGAGAAGGTTGAGTTTATGGTCCTGAAAGGCGGAAGCTTGGTGATACACCCCATTTTTCATCCCAGGTGATCTTCTCGGCGCCCATCTTTGCTGTACTCAGTCGATTGTTGTAGGCACGACCGATAAACCAGGCTCGAAATTTCTATGAGAAATTAGTGACACAATTCCCTAATGCTGGACGCTATTGGAAGGCTTACATCGAACACGAGGTAAGTGCAAAACGTCTTCTCGTCGGGTGTAATCAGATTTTGTGATGTGAACATTGAACCGGTTCATCCGTGATCTGCTCATGTTGCAGTTGGCCTGCCCCTTGCGGCTGTTCATGTCACCCCTGCTTTCCGATAAAGGACTCCGCCACTTCTTCTTTCGTTTCTTTCTGTTCCCCTTTACCATCCCTCGAATAATAAATATTTGCTCGGCAAAACCAACCCGTAGTGTCGTAGTTTTTACGCTTTTACTCGTAATCACAAATACTTTGCGAATAAATATTGTTGGCCAATTTTGTTTGATCATGTTGGATTCAGAAGAATCAGAGATTAAGGAATGAGGAACAGTGTCGCCTCTACATTCATACATCTGGTGCGGGGCTGGGCCTCTTCAAGGCCTCTTTTCACAGAGCCGATCTATCCGCAACCGTTCGTTTGTGGATGGTTAGGCTTTACATACTTCGGTGAGATCATTCTCACCAGGTTATTTTAATATGCTGTATTTATTCTTCAACAAATACCTTCCTCAAATAACCGCAATAAGCTGCTCTAACGACATTAAAGAATAAATACTTGAATGCATATTAAATAATTAGCAACAACGAAAAAGCTGAGGAAATTTTTTGTCATTCCAATAGACGACGAATGCGTGACGCATTTTCTAGGGATTGATTAATGCTGTGAGCTTTATCCTTTCTGCTTTATATTCCTTCGTCTAATAGTAATATAACTAATATCTAATAGTAATATAACCGTTCATATTCTTCGCTACACATATGGAAATGTTAGTTGCGTGTTTTAGGGTATAGAAGATGAGGGTCAATCCGGCGGTGTCCAGGGATTCTGGCAAAAATCGTAAGCATCACTCCAATGCTTCCTCACACGGACGAAGACGTATCATGTCTGTACATTTAACTAAGAACTCCGTGCTAAACATGGAATCCGGTCTATACCATTCGGTTAGTAGTGCTTTCTTGAATAGTAACTTATACTCTGATATTGGGGAAGATAGGGGAGCGGTGGCCGAGTGGTTAGTGACGCTCAGTGGAGGGTCGATCTCCGGCGATCCTCCCCGGTGATCAGTTAATGAACGCCCTAAGGAACGCCTCAGCCTTACTGTTTGCGACATTACAAAGAGATCTGCCTAAGCAGTACTCTACGACCGTCGTGAGGAAGACAAAATTCTCAGCAAGCGATGATTGCGAGGAGAGAATCGACTGCTAGAACTACTGGGATCCGCCCAATAAAATTCGAAGCCGGGTCGTATAAAAGAAAAGAGTACTAGTATCAGTTACATTGGACATCCTTTGTGCTGGTCACTGACTTTTAGTGACTATCGATTCTATATATTGAGGGGAACTTTGAAACGACTTGAAGATATTTAAAATGATGCTTGGTTTGTTTCAGGGTCGATGATGAAGTTATTATAATGAGAGGACGCCATCGTGGAAACACTGTGCGCGCAATCCGCTGCTATCGTAAGAAGTTTGTTATTCACGTCGACAAAATCACTATTGAAAAAGGAAATGGTTCGACTGTGCACATCGGAATCCACCAGTCAAAGGTGAGGTTTAGTTAAACTAGTTCCGGTGCAAGAAGCAAGTTTTCGGCGAGTCTTTATCACTCAGTGACACGTATACCATTTATTTCTGTGAGTCCTTACTTTACTCCGCTGAACAGCACTGCTTATTACTTGTTCAGTTGCTGTTGACAAGCTCTCATTTTTCCATCTCTTGATTGCAACTATGATTGTATTATCAAATGTTTGGCTATAGTTTTGAAATTTAGGTTGCCCTAACAAATTTGAAACTTGGGAAAAATCATCGTGATCTAGTGGAATGAAAAGCTGCTGGATGAGCAAAATCAATTGGAATACTCAAAGGAAAGCACATCGACGAAAGTGTGGCTTGAGTGCTTTGTTATTTTTGTCGTTGAATGTATTTTTCCAGCATAGTTTCGACTACATTAATCCTCTACATTTCATAGTTTGCAGCGTTTGAAGAAGACTGGAATCTATAAAGATGCATTCTTGGAAAAACTCACATTTGGTATGACCTGTCATCAGACATACTGCGCGAATCCCAGCGCTTGCTTTCTATTCGTTTTTCTCGCATTCATATTCCACGAAGGTCTCCGAACAGTCGCGTCTCTTTTCTGCTTCTGCTTAAGGATTTTATCTTATTGAATTTCATACAATGCTGGTCGTGGTAAATCTTGGAAGCTTGAGGGTACCGAGCCGACGTTTATCACTGCTTCGTGTTACACTGCTCACCAATCGCTGTGCTACCTCATCCGCAACAGATACTGGAAACAGATGTGAAATACTTCCTTTTACCACTTTGCATGTAGCATCTCCTTATCGGAAGTTTATTTGTCGCTGTCTTTCCTTTTGATAACCTACACTACTTGAGAAAAATACTTATTATCTGAATTAATAAGAACATTGCTAAAAACCGGTAGTAGGACGATGCTCATTTGAGTCAGAGTAAAGTAGTAATCTGAGCAATCTTATGATCTTTTATAACCATACAAATGAGCTTTTGTAGATTTCAAGACTCCTAATTTTCTTCTCTGAGCCAAACACGAGGTATTACATTAATCTTTACTCAACGACTGACGTTTCGGCAGTTTGCCTTCTTCAGAGACGCTTTTTGTATGTGTTCCACTGATTGATCAAAGTGGAGATCATTGGAAGCAGATCACACACAAAAAGCGGCTTTGGAGAGGACGAACTGCCGAAACGTCAGTTGTTAAAGAATAAAATTAATGTAACACCTCGTGTTTGGCTTTAAGAAGAAAATCAGGATTTATTGAAGCATGCCGAAATTAATAGACAGTCGGTCTTGGGATCTCAAGAGTTATAATTTCAGCTAGATTTTTGCGCACTGTGATTTATTCATGTAGCATTCCTCATTGGTAGGTTATTCATCGTTGTCTTCCTTTATGCTAGCCTACAATACTCGAGAAAATTATTGAATACCTGAATGGACGAGAATACTGTTGAAAACCGGTAGTGGGACGATGGTCATTTGGTCCAGAGTAAAGTAGTAATCTGAGCAATCTCATGCTCTTCTTAAACCATACGAATGAGTTTCTGTAGATTTCAGGAGTTATAATTTTGAATGTACAGCGAGAATGCTGTGACTAAATTGCTCATCGCCTAGCTATTCAATCAAAGCGATGTGCAAGTGTTACAACAAGGAGTATTACGATACGAAACTGCTTATTCATCTTGGTTTAGCGTTCATAAAAAAAGTTGTAATAGGAATGATTCTTCACAGGGTAGACGGTGATTTCGATTTGTCATTCGCGAAAAAAGCAGTCTCAACATGTTTAATGTCGGAGCATTTCGCTAACTCATTTGAAATGAGCGAAAATCTCGTCAGCTTACGAATATCAATGTGGTTCTCAGAGCATCTTTGAATTGGTTGAAAACACTTGTAAATAAACTACCAGGAAAAAGTTTATTGTTTAGCTCGTTGATGTTCTTGAAAGCTGAGGTCGCAGCATAGACGAACCAAGCTTAAATCTAAGCTTCCAGATGAACTTGACGTTCAGATTGGCTGCAAAATCGTGTTAGTTAGGAATTTTTGCTTGATCAAGTAAGTTACAGTAGTAGCGGTACATCAATATTGTACATTTATTCAGACAGAGCTTCTGTGACGCGAATAAAACGGGCATTAAGAGGGCAGAGTCGTGTTTATTATTGTCCAAAAATAGGAAAAAATACCTTGGATATACTCGGAAGCATTCTGTGAGTTCTGAAGTTTCTCCCACTTCAGTGGTTTCAACCCCATAGGAGAATGAACACACATAATCAAAGACGACCACCTACGGACTATCAAATCGAATTAATATTATTTTGAGGAAGACAAGGATGCCAAAACATTATACGAAAAAGACTCTTTGGCAACCTCACATTGGCTTAATAGTACATAAAATCTATTCATTCAGTTCACATGATAGATGATCTTGGTATCTTAACAGTAGTGTTGCATTGAACAGTTCTCAACAGAGCGTGCCTAATCTTCATCGGTATTTTCATTGTCAACTTCATTTCTAACAGAATTATTTGACAACACCACCAGATTTCTATCAGTGCTATTGTATCTTCACAATTTAGTAAAAACAAGCGATGCATGGTATTTGAGATAGTGAATTATATTGAGTAATCATTTCGAGGCCAACCCATAGTCTGTTCAATACCGCAACTAAATTAAAGAAGGCTAATGTAGGAGTGGTCAAGCCCGGAAGGGCATTCTTTGCAAAAAAACTCCTTTCGGAGAGGTTCAAATTCGGGCAATACACCCTCATAGGCAAGTAGCGTAGACATAACGAAGTAAACCATGATTAATGGGCCAATTCAAGAAAGAGTATCCGTTCAATAGAAATTTAAGTAAGATATTGGATTGAGTGAATAGTTTTGCGTAGTGATGTGTAGCTGTAGTGCTGTAGTGCCTTATTGATTTGACCATAACTCGAAATCTTCCTGCCACGCTTATTTTTATGTTTCTGCTCGAGCAAGTAGTTCGTGTATTCCTTTATCGTAAGGAAAGAATACTAATGATATTGTAACACACTATCAACAAAATGATTCCACCATGACAGCCTAAAATACATAATATTAGAAAAATAATAGCTCACATTATCTCACAGTATCATATCGATATATTGTTAAAATAATGCTGCCATACAATAAGCTAAACGAGAAAGCAGATTACAATCAAGAGACGAAGGCTGATGACGATCTCCTACACTATTATCTCTTTCATTTTTGAGCCTTCTGAGTGACCTGATGTACAGTGTGTGGTTTGATACGAAACATCGGCAATGTGTGATGTGGAAAGGCTAGGTAAACCAACGGCGCTTGACATCCTTTTGATAAAATAGGGTGGAACAGGTGGGACTTGTTGTGATCCAGCTAAGTCAACATTCCATTTCGTCAACATATCGTTTCTATACAAGTTTTATATTGTCGACTTCTGGTCAGCATTATACATGTGATCCACCTATCGACCCTGTTGACAAAATGATAGGAAGCGTTGGAAAATCAGCAAATTGCTCATAAATTGATGTCGTTCATATTTAACCCATTCCGAAGGTAGATTTCAATTCTCACTTTCACAATGTTCCGTTAATGCATTGGAAGCAACCCCGATTCATCCGTTTTATATCCTAAAACTTCTATAAGTTTTTAGACCCCTGAAGGTCTGCTAAATTCAGTGAGAGTTCGAACCATCACCGCGCTTATGATGAGCTCTATCACTACCGCTGCTTCTGATAGGCAAACGCGAAAACAAGTTCAAACTTCTGAACTCTATCTGTATATGAACTTTGTCGGCTGTGAGTTTGTGAAACTGAGGTAAAGCCTAGACGAGTTTGGTACTCCAGGGCCTTACACCGGTGTTTCGGAGGTCTTGCCCTCCTCGTCAATAATGCACGCCGCACATTAAGCCCCGTATTGTCCCAAGGAGGGAGGTGTATGTGGTGATGGCACAATGTGCAATGACACTGGTCCACCCCTTCTTCTCAGTCGATGGATCTCGGCTGGTAGAACAAAATTGATCCATGGCATCGACTGTTTTCAAAAACCTCGCAATAAACATTCAAAATAATTTTAAAAAAGAATCGGTATTGTCAAGAACGCAAAGAACTTTGCAACGCTACGATTTCGCAATACCGCACTCTGAACAGAGTGTATGGGAAGTCATTCAAAAACATGAAGATTATCATTTTTGTTACATTCAGTTAATTTTTCGTTCTCGCCTATATCTAGTGCGCTCATTGAAATCAAAAAGAAAGTTTTGTCTGTGAGAATGTTAAAACTATTTCTAGGTTATCCTCTCGACCTCTGGTGAAAATATTTAAACACTTAACTTGCCATATTTTTTTTTCAATAAACGTTCCCTGACTGCAAAAGAACATGGTGGACACAAGGACAATTGCGTATCGCAATTACTTGTCGCTTGGCAGTGCAACGAAAACATCGCCGACTGCTTATTCAGCTTCCTTCAGCTGTCGTAAATTTTCAATGTAATGGCTAACATTTTCATGCCGCACCATGTCATAGACTTGTCTTTCTTTAAATACGGAATTTGTCAGAGAAATTTCTTTTAATTTCTTTTCCACGTCAGAATTGTGTGGAAGCTCGACATTCTTCGGCTACTGCAGTAGCTAGGCAGCAATGGGATCGTGAAACTTTTTCAGATATATTTCACATTATTTTCCTGAGATCAGTGGTGCGATTGGGGTGATATGGATCATCCAAGAATTACTTGTGCGTTGCAAGAGGACTTATATTCTCAGTCAACAGCAACAATCACTCGATATGCAAAAAGAAACGGTGGCAAAGCACGATGAATAAGGGCAGCATGAGATATATTGATAGTAAGGCAATGGTTGTCTGAAGACAGTG
>JAHQIW010003840.1:0-21047 GCA_019055375.1 Parelaphostrongylus tenuis
TGAGACCTATAGCTTCTTGCAGAAAAGGCGCTGGAAAGCTGTATTTACGTCGGTAGCACGGTGACGGGAATTTGCTCCGGGATGGCACCGGGTGTGGGGGTGGCGATGAACTGTGATAAGGTTGCAAAGGCTATCGACGACCAACACTTGTCCCTCTCAGGCACTCTCACGGCATGAACGACTTTTAAATTTGCATAACATCGTTTTATAAAGAAAAAAAAATCTATGTAGACTACGAACATCATCATGGCTAATTGGTCAAGGTCGATGTGGCAAAATGTTGTGGACAGAGCGCTTCGAATGTTGAGATCGGGTCCGTTTGGCTCGCATTTGTACACGGTAACGGTCACTGTCAGCTGAAATTTGAAAGTGATCTGTGATATTCATAAGACAAACATTTCAATCTAATCGATGTTCATTGTGGCAGTATACTATCAATAAACATGCAACCATATAGGTGTTGAACAATCAGAGTGGGGAGCAGTAGATTATATTGAAATGAGTACTTTCTTCTGTTTAGCCGGTTCCCAGGTGTTATTGATATTACTTATTCGAATACTAGCGAAGCATGCAACAATACAGTTAGTAATGCAGCTTGAATATACATTATTCTAGGTGGCTATCGTTTCGGCGGGTGTGCCTTCTTCAGAGCCTGGAAAGATCATATTGGTCCCCAATCCAATGAGCCAAAAACCTCCATAACCCTAGCAGAAAATTAAAAAGAAGTTTTGGATCGCATAGTAAAAACTTCATTTCAAACAATAACTATTTCCATGTTTTGGTGTCTATCAATTATTGATTGAAGACCAGCTGCTTAGGGTCAGTGCATAAGTAGGCTGTGCCTGACTCAAGCGGGAAAGATCAGCCTCAGGTATAATTCGAGGTCACGCGTAATTGCGAGGCACTCCTCTTTTCGGTTCGTTTTTGAGCCTTCGCTATGTATCCAAAGGGCTTTCATTTTGAAATACACAATGTGATGAATTTGTGCTTACTAGTTTACATGAAAGGTAATTGAGAATTTCACACATACATTCTTTACAGGCCGAATTTCTGCTGTGAAATAAATAATATTATAAGGTTTGGAATAGTAGCCGGAATTGGTTTTACAGCAGCGCCGCTCTGAAGTTTCGGCTAAAAATTCACTCATTGCCAATCGAAAAATGACCAAATCCCATCTTCAAGCATTCACCATTATCAATGTGCTTGCTTTTATAGATGTTACTCATATCCACAATTGAAGTTGGTGAGTAGAAACAAAAATGAAAGCATTTGATCTTATAAAATGGCGATTTTTATGAAAAGCTACCTATTGTCTCATGAGAAATTTCCAAAATAATAGATAAGATTGTAGTCGTTCAAAAATTCTGAACGCTCCCTTGTGAGAGATCCATTAGTTCTATTACATCTGCTTTGATAAAGTGCTTAAAAGCTGCAAGAAAAACCACTGATAAAATATTGACTGATTGTTCTAGTGGATTTAGAGGGTAGTTTACAAGGGTAAGCTATTCTAACACTTTTGGGATAAGTGATCTTCAAAGTATTCACTCTGAAATTGCCGTAGAGGACGGAAATGATTTTATGGTCAGTTTTACGATCCCTCATTTCTACAAATTATTCGTTTTCTTACAGTTTTCAAGACTAGTCAAATTCCTATCGAGCACAGATGATGTGGCGGGCGAACAGCTTAAAAGGGTGTCACATGAAGTACTCACTTCAAGTTCAGGAAAAAGTGTTGAACGACTCCACTATAGTGAAGTAGGTCATTGTACCGTTGAAAAGCACTAGCCAATCGTTCATCGTCTTTTCTGTGGTATATACAATGGGCTGAATTCTAAATTTGCTTGCATTTTTCCAAGATTCCCTTTGATAGTTTGACGAATGCCCACATAGCATAAATGAAAATTTACCTGTGGACCATCGCATCGAATAATACGACACCAAAGACGGAGATGCCGAGATATTAGCCGAATAATACATGTTCATAACCTCATGTCAGCCTAATAATGCAAGAAAATGATCAATTACGTAAGCCGAGATCAGATCAATGTCGACTTTTCTGTATATATTGAATTGTGCCATGATTTCGTTCGCATTTCGACACTTTGTTGATTCAGTTGTTAGTTATTCAACAAAATCAATCAACTGACAGCATAATCACTACCATGGTCGATGATACGCAACCGTTTGCTGAGAAGAAAATCAAATGCTCTCTCCAGATAGATTGAGGATAGCGTGCAAAAAAGGTGAAGACGTCACTTTTGAGTTTTTCAATTTTGTCCCGCCGAAGCTGTCTCAGAGCTAGGAAAAGATGCTAATCTGATGGAGCAATATCAGGGATTTTAATGTGATTGTGGTACCGTGCTCCAGCCAAGTTCTTCAAAGTGTTGTCTGACGAATTTGCAATGTCAGTTCTTCGTATGAATATTCCATTTAGATAGGAGATGATCAAGAAACTGTCATCGAGTGAAATGAGAAATCCGCATGAAACGAATCCGTTTTCAACAATGTCATATGATATTATGGCAGACAAAAAAATTGACGTTCCGACGCAAGACTACGGGAAGCTGCTGAAAGTTTTCTGATGCTGTTTTCTGTAAAATCTTCTTAGTTCCAAGATAAATTCTGCACGTTGACCAAGCGTGATCAAACATCATGCAGAAATAAATCTTTGCTCCAGATTTCTAGTGTTTTACTGCTTTCATCGCAGTGTTCAAATGTTTCACATACATCTAAGAGAATTGAGTGGTGAGCAATAACACGGCCTCAGGGGGAATCGAACTCGCGTTTCATCCTTACCGGGGACGCGTGTTACCACTACATCACCGAGGCACATTTCTCTTAGGTATATGTAAAGCCTTCACGCTATATTGCATCTGCTGCCTTCTGCCATACTCATAATAAAATGGTTTCTAACACCAAGTGCTGGGGTAGAGGACTGCCTTTATCGAATCGACATGGAGAGAAAGATATTAAGTGGACACATTGTGCTAATGCGATGCTCAAAAAACCAGTTGTCGAGGTGAGAAAATCTCTGTCAAATCTTGAATGAAAATGGACTGCGTGAGAGAGACAAGCTGTAAGAAAAATTCCAATGAATGCGCCAATTTCTCTAGTTGCTCGGCTTATATTCGGCTCCCGCCTTCTTATTTCTGATGCTGCGACAATCGACAAAGCGCCTGAATCACAACTGCAATCTGAGAGAAAGTTTCCAAAGAAGATATCGATGATTAAAACCAAACGCAGTTCTCATTGCAAGACTTTTTCGGTAATAAATTTCTAAGCAAAAATTGAGTTTGTGAAACTTTGATGTTCTTGTTAGCCTCTCACATTTAGCACGCTCATAAATTATAGTTTTAACGGAGTGGTCAACTGATAGCCAAATTGAGTAGATCTATAGAATTTCAATAGTATGGTGGAGAAATAGGCGTGTAATTAGATGTTAGCAAAATCCACCAATATGAGGACGTTAACGGAAAATCGTGTCAGGATTGGGTCCTAGAATAAACAGCTGCATGAAGACATCAAATGTTGCCGTGAGATAGGAAAATATTTTCACTCGATGAAATCGCCAATGTATTGAAACGTGGGAAAGCCACACGTGGACGATGTTTCAGAATGTAGTTGATGTGATGATAAGCAGACGCTACCCTGTTCATCTTTTCAAACGTTTCAAGGTGGATGTTTACAGAACGCCGTCTTTCCGCATTTTCCGCACGATGTGCAGGCAAAACAAATTTGTTATTGCACATTTCATATAGTGAAAATCTCATTTCTTTGTGTAGTGGTTACAATCTCTTCTAGTGGTCTCTCCATTTCTGTAATGTTTCTAAAAATCGTTTGGAAAGTTTGGAGTTTTCTTCACTACACTAAGTGATCAATTCGACTCAATCAGTTTTCGCGGTTTGAAGACCTGAAGATGTCTACCCACAATAACGTTTCAAGCAGATATTGCTGTGTTACAGAGAAAAAAGCAACAAAATTTGATGCCATTCGACATTTTCCCAGTTGGACAATATTACTCGTCCTCATGTTCACTGAATTGTTGCGGAGCATGCGATAGCCGAGATTTCGAGTTTTGAGTAGCTCTTTAGTGACCCTACATCTCCAACAAATTGTTAGGTTCGAAAGAAAGTTCTGGAGTACTTGCAGAAACTGAAAATTCATGCATGAATCCCAAAAAAAGCAATAATGACTTTTCGTCAAAATAAAGGCCATCGTTTCCTGCGACTTTCTGCCATCGGCCCACCAAATTCAGAGTGTTTTCTGCCGATTATCTAGCGAAGATCGCTAGAAATTCTTATTTACTATCGGACATCAAAGGTTTTTCCCAATCTTACACATTGATAAAAATGAGTATACACTTGATCAGGGAGTTTATAGGATCAAAATCTATCCGACTTTTGTCAATGATAAAGGTAGAGACTCAGTAATCATTTCAGATAATTGAATGTTGAGATATAAGAAGAACATCTTCAGGATGCTGGTCTCTACCGGCTTCTCTTTGGAAATGTTATGAAGGTTAATACCGAAAATTTAAATAAAGGATGGGTCAGCACGGCAAATGCCGTGTATTTAGATTCCGTCATTTTCCGTCTCAAAAATGATGCTTCTAAATTATCTGGTCATATACCAATCAATAAACTGCATAAGCTAACATCTACTAATGATCGTGCGTTAACCGATCAATCAACATTCAAATTAGACCTATCATAGCTGTGTAGGCGAATCTACAAATAGTATAACACGGTTGTTGACTCTAACTATCGCTCCTCCGCTTAAATTCTTACCACTTCATTTGTCCAATACCAAAATACTTCTAAATTACCTGCTCTGCGCGCATCTAAATAACTCACAAGTGAAAAGTCATTTGATGTCACCTCCCTGTATACTGGCGTATCAAAGTGCTCTGCATTGCAAGCTCATCTCGAACTTGATATAGAATATGAGGTGAATATAAATATGCATGCTATCAGTCAAGCAACTAATGCCTTCTCGAAGCAATGTATGTAATCTGTGGTTAGAAAATATTTCATGCAACTTAGAGAGTTAGGCATAGATCAACAGCTAACAGCACAGAGAAACTCTGCCATCTGGAGTCGTCAGAATATGGATCAACTAGGTCTGGTGGTTTCTCAAAGAAGTAATCTAGATGTTGATCGATTGAATTGCAGACAATTTACCTTTGTAGGCTCTGAAGAAGGCGAAATGCCGAAACGTCAGATGTTGAATAAAGGTGTTATATAACACCTCGTGTTTGGCTCAAGAAGAAAAATTAGGAGTTATCAACCGTTAGCTTCAAGTCTTGCCATCACCTTTATGTGTGAGGTGAAAGCTCCAGTTCTCGTTCACTGCCGATTGCTCTACAGTCGACGCATAGACGACTAATTCATTGTCTGTACCATACAAGAGAAGTGGTCAGATGTTTCGATGTTTTAAACGGGCCTTCCAAAGCATGTAAAATCTGCAGGAAGGACTACTGGCTCCCGAAAACGAGAATTCTTAGGGATTTAGATAAAGCTTTCTAGAAAGTGACTACAATACAAAATGATACCATATCAAGTAACAAAAATTTATCAGTCCAAATTTTCTCTCGTCCTGCACACATGAAAGCGACCATCAAGATAAGTACCGAAATAATTGAAAATGTGTGCCCGTCAAAGGAGTCGGAACGAATTGCTGTAGTTCACTCAAGAAATAACCATTCTATGGCTACAAATCATCAGCCATTGTGGTAAGTACCAAACAGTAGAATTAGTTCTCAAAAGAATATTTCACGACTGAATAGTACTCCTTCCAAACTTCCATTCACATCAAACGAAATTAATAGCGCTATCACGAGATGCCCCAAAGATGTGGCATGAAAGTTTTGTCAAACTCCACCTCCAACACTTCCTGTCAACTAGTCCACGATCGCCTTTACGACTGATTATGCAACTCAAGAAACTGTATAGTCTAGAGAGAGATTGTATTCTTCCGCATAAAATATATTTAATAAGAGGCATGACATGAGGGATGGATACATTGGCAAAGCGGTTAGATCATTGTGTGACTGCATAAAAGAGCATCATCATATATGATAGATTCAAAATTCGAGAAGAGAACAAAACCATACGGTAAAGATTTTGAAGTGACTACCAGGATGGCCCAGGAATCAAAGACATCAACGGACACAACCCTTGAAACTTTTCAATAAAGTCTAAAAATCCAAACAATCAAAAGGACGAATGCATCATGGTCACTTGAAACATAGGACTTTTTTTGTTTGATCTTTCTACTGAGTCAGGCAGCGTATGAAAGTATTGATAACCACCAAAATAATCAGACAGTTGATTCGACGTACGTGCAGATTCTGAAGAGGTTGAAATCGTCAAAACTTTGGCCAACTTCACCGAATTGCCACTCTTAGTCCAATCATCGTGTTTACAAAGGCCAACGTCACAGCTCCAAACACTCCATGGTGTTAGGCATCCGATCCGATCCGCAAATTCTCCTTGATAATTAGCAATAAAGAGACGCGAAATACATAATTGTCTACTTGAACGGCAATTCTTGGACAGCTGTGCGGATCCGAACACATTCGGATCCATTTGGCTTTCTTGTCCTACGATCCGCGTTTATGATGGTGGTCTGGTTTCAATAAAGTGACGAATCTGAGTCTCTTGGAGCGATCTGTAAGTGTCGGCAGCTGCGAGTGTGGCTGATTAATTTTGATAACAAACACGTCGATTCTATTAGGGAAGGAAGTGGCCGCTCTCGGGAATGCATGTACCCTTGTGTAGCCCATTCTACTACTGTTCCCGTCCACCTTTCACGTAATCCTCTCGTTATATGACCAGCTCTTCCGCACTTCGGTGGCGTTGTGTATTCCTCAGCTGTGAAGATTAGAGCAGATTTTCAAGATCTAAAGTTCACACTGCTTCTAACGTTCTGTGTGCCGGTTACATTTCAGATGGCATCATTCAAGCATTGGTAGTGCAAAATTTCATTAAATATTAGTTGATTTCTCAGTTTATGACTCGGCTGCATAGCAGAACTTGAGGAACGTTCATTCGAAAAACTGAGCGCTGATTTTCAAAATTCTCAATATATCAGGGATATCCTTGAGAGCTCTGCTCCAATGCTCTTTCTTCCTTCTGCTCAGTTCTTCCTTAATGTTGCTCTTCATAAGCTACACCTCCTAAGGTACACTGTCAAATTAGTCTGCTGTTGTCGTAAAACCATTTACTTCGATTTTGATCTATGCGCAAATGGTTTCGTGAGCCAAGTTTCCTTGTGATTCAAACGTTGTTCCACCCACTTCCTATGGCGTTTGGCTCATTTAGTCTAATGATTGATTATTCGCTTCAATTTTCACACATCAAAAGAGCTCTATTTCATTAGTGAAACGAACGATCCACGAAAACGCTCTCTGAAATTATACGTTCTCGCCACAACTGAGCGACTTCAATATTAGAGTATGGCAGAAAAAAACTTTGGCAATCTAGTGCCCCTCTGTTTAACCTCTTTTGTACAGATCTTGATGTCCAGTTTTGGCTGTGAATGTTGGTGTTAACATTCGGGAAAACTGGAGTAAATTCTTCTCTAAATTTCACTGCCAGTCCGGAGAAATGGCGGGAATTGGTAATGCCGACTTATCACAGAGAGGCGGTGGTCCACTCTCGTCTTCACCACTTTTCCAAACCCCAAGTAGGGAATACCTTTACTTAACACATCCAAAATAGCAAAGAGAATCGTTTGCATCGACCAGTATTATACGTCATTCATAAATAAGGCGTAATTCACAAGCAGCAGCTGAAGTATCATGTAAAATATTTGAGGATTTTTGCAGAGAATCAACGCGAGGCAATCAGTCGATTACATATGCTCATCCGTAAATGCGACTAAGCGTATTGAAATGAAAATTTCGACCATGCAGTAGAGCAGTGATCGCATGAGTTCTGCGTTCCTCTCCTTTGCTGTTCACTGAAATTTTATAAAATGAATTTTGGTGCGCATATGAATCGCGTTTTTTGCGCTATTCAACAAAAGGCTGTCACGCTTGGATAAACGTGATGTGTATACTTCCTCTTTATTTCCAAAGATTTAGGCAGAATCATTGGGTTTTCAAAATAATGTAATATTTATAGATTCACCTTTCTGCACGTGATCAGGCGATGTTTTAATTCTAAATTCAAACTCTATAAGTCATTGCTAATCTCATCTCACGCAACATAATTCTAAAAACGATTATGTTAATTAACTGCAGGCATCGATAACTTCTTTCTTTACTAATGTCGCTTAAGTGCTTTATCATATTTTTTGAGCCGCATGCTTTTTGTTAAATGATGGATTTTTGGCATTTTTTAGTACAACTTGTAGTTTTGATTTGTCGCGTTGTACACTTTCCAAGAAGAAATGGTCGCTGTGATCATAGTGATGACTGAGAGTTTTAACATATTACTTTGTCTTAATTCATTGTTGACACAGCTTATTATGTAGATACATAGAAGCCTAGAGGGCAAATTTGAGAATCTGTTGTAAACATTTTTGTACAGCGCTACAGTTGTTGGTCTAGTAAACGTGATTATTTCTTCATTTGAATGTACTTATTCGTTAATGCAACATTCTTCTACTGTTAAAATATCTGAAAAAATTGTCAGAACTCTTTTCGCATCCTGTATCCATAAAAGTTTGTCGAAGATTGTAATATTTTGTCCTCGTAGAGTTACTCACTATCGTATTCACCATGGAGAGCAGTGCACGATAAAGGAACTTGTTTCGTTCTATGTAAATCGCCTTATACATGGGTATCTTTTCAATTCCTATTAGTGCCACAGTGATTTGCACTTGATAATCTGTCAAATCAATACAGAAATGCTGTAAAAGAAGCCTCAGTAAGTAAATGCATTGAAGTCAATGGATCTTCATCCACTCCATTCTTGAAGACTGCATTGCTGCCACTCCATCTTGCCCATTCTGCTAAGAGATTCCTCTTCAGTCCTTGGGCTGAATGGTGTTTGCTTCCATGATGCAGATTTTAACAGAAGAAAAGACATTGTTGTTCAGTACTGTATCAGTTCTGAAAGATCAGCACACTTGCAAAAATGTGAGAGTGAGTATTTCAACAGCGTTTCATGACATGGTGAAAAAGAATTTGGTCATGGAAAGATTACTGCAGCCTATGCCACTTGGGCACATTCCGAGTAGCTAACAGCGTTCGCGAGCATTAAGAGAATTGAAATTCACTACGTCTGCACCATCACTCGATCTTTCCCAGAGATAATCCACAGCCCTTTCACAGAGTAGTTCCACGTACAAAACTGTCGCGTATATACATCCCACCTAAAAGTATTTAGATTCAGATGAGGAAGTTTCTCCAAATATTTCTAGTTTTAACTGAGTGCATTCGATGACTTTATGAAAACATCAGAATTTCTGTAAAAAAACACCTTAACCTGACAACTATCTTCTTCACACTGATGCCATTTTCCACATCTGTGCTATTGAACAATCTATCCACTCCAGTGAAAAATTCGTTGCACTCATCGCATTCACTTTTAGACGTTCCAAAGGTCTGAACGTTAGAGCAAGTTATGGAAAGTGAAGACAAAGGAAAGCGATTTAAAACACATGTATGCCTTTCTCAGCTCTCATAAATGTGTGAATCCACAGATGAAGATGGTAGATTGATTATAGTACATTTCCAAGCGGATTCAGCAGATCATTACATTGACGGAGAGTCTCGAAGCTATATAGATGTTTTCAAACGTCTTGCCGCGACAGAAGTAAGATCTCTCTGCCTCCAGGAGTCTACATATTTCTCCAAGGATCGAAGCCGATTCCGCTGATCTTTTTCATATAACTGGGTGTAATATAAAAAAATCATATTTTTCATATCCATCTAATCACAGAACTATGATGAAATGTAAATCGAACACGATGAGTAGTGATGTGCAACAGTTGTATTTCCAACATAAATTTCTTGAGCTGCCTCGATAGCCTTTCAGAGTAAAACACTGAATAATACTAATAGAAAAATGTGAAGCTCTTCCACACGCAATCCATTGCTTCCATTTCGTTATAGGAACCGTGAGTTCAACTGAGTAATCCATCATGACAGTTTTTTTTTGTGAAAAGCAGAACTATGCAATTTGCTTATCCACGCATACCTGTTGGATTAAAGCAGAACTGACGAGGAAGATGATAAAGGGAGAATTGAAAGAGGAAAGCATACTGATTGAATAGTTTTTCATCAATTATACATTTCCTTGCTACACTTTTTTCTTATCTGAAACGACTTCTGATCACATGACTAGGTAATTTTGCCTTTCTATTATCATCCTCACCAACTTCTCGAGCAATAATTGAATTGAAACGTTAAGTAGTTTTTCCTAAACGAAACACACAATGAATCACTGAAAGCACTCGTATATATGCAATATTGAAACTGCTTATGGCAGCCTTTACTACGATTCACTTGGGTTCAAACTGTCATATGTGTAAGATTTGGAATAGTATTAGTAAGTTGGAATAACAAAGGGTAAATGTAAAGATCATTTTCATTTGAGAGTGATCCTAGGATGAATGGTTATGTGTGCATCATATTGTGGAATTAAGAGTAGTTCAATATGGCTCTCAAAAGGATCTGCGCTTTGTTTCCACAGATTCCATGCATTGAGTTACGTCAAACTTTTGAGCAAACTCATAGCGTTTGGTGTTGATTAATTTGTAGTGACGATTGATATAAAGTTAGCTAACGGTAGCTGTGCTTCACTTTCAACGATACGCTGATGAAGACCACCCGAGATATTTTTTTACCGCACTGGGTCGCAGATTGTTAGAGCATTACACCACACAAATTACGTTCACTGTACAGCTTCCGAATCACCATACTAAGATTCATCAAGAGGATCAGAGATCAGCCGAGCTTGAGTGGTTCATATTATAATATTGTCTATCCTCCGCTGAATGACTGCAAATTTTATATTCATCCAACGCATGGAAGTCAAGGGATGAAGTGTTTACGTGACTGCATAGATGACAAAAGACACTTAGTGATAGAGCTTGTGATAAACAATTTACATATATCTAAAAAAGTCAAAATTACTTACTTAGAGAAGACAGAGCAACATACATCCATTGCAGAAGCAAAAAAGTATACCAGTTATTTAAACACTAACTTTCACTTGACTTTCAATCTCGACAAAGTAGTTAATACTGTTTAAAAAGACATCATAACATCATGTGCCAGCCAATGAAACATCGACGGTCAAATACCTATTTTCTATAGCAACCTTGTGTCGGCTCAGTAATCTTGAGGATATTGTCTACATGTTGTTTTCTATGGTATTCCACTCAGTAGTACATTCCAGGAATGTTTAGAGCATTCTCATTCCACAAAATGCTCACGAAATGTGGAAATATGCTGATTTTGCTTTTCTTCTTCTAATGAAGCACAAAGAAACCACAAAAGATATGGCTTCTCCACTCGCGAGGTCATGGCTCTCCTAAAGAAGTGCCTAGACTGCTCATTTATCAGATGGTCCGGGAATGATTTTACGCAAATCAGAAAGCTGCCAATATGCAGCGACTACCTCCAACCTTTTGCTATAGCCTTTATGTCTGAAGTGCAGGCCCCAATAATCGATCTCCGGCCGTAACTCTACTGTGGCTATCTATATAGATGACTGCTTTGTCGTCTGCTCAAACAAGAGGAGATGGACACATGCTTTGATTTGGTGAATGGTCACTAGGAGCACATGAAATTCACCTATGAGAAACCGAATGCAAATTGGCTTCCATTTTTAAACGTTCGTTTCAGCCTATACGAAAACTTTTGCAACACAATGGTACTGCAAACCAGGCAACAAAAGATCTTGGTTCTACACCTGTCTTCGCATCCTCCACACACAAATGCGCACTCGTGAAAAACATGTTTCGAAGGGCTGTTAATGTGTGCACAAGAAAAACAAGGGGTCGAATTCCTCAGTTTAGAGCGAAAAATAGCCATCTGTACTGGCTACGATACGGTAGGTGCTCCTCAAGTTAGATTAAAAATAAATGCGAAGCCCCTAAAGGGAAAATATGACGACAATAAGGTTCCCATCATCCTGTACTTTATTTATAAGAAATTAAGTGCAGCTATTGAACGCTGCCTAATGAGAGCAGATTTGGATATTTTGGTAGCAATAACTGAGATACGCTAAAATATACTAAAGCGCCAATTAGTCCGCTATCAACTGAGAGACCGCCTCTGCGTAACGAAAGACTGCCAAGTTTGCCAAACGGTAGAGAAGACGATTGCATGAGATCTGGTACATTTTACATGATCTTTTGCGAGGCATGCGGGAATGAATACATTAGCGAAACGGTTATACCACTCTACATCTGTTTATAGGAACATATAGCTTGATTACGGAACTTTGACGTAAAAGCTCCACTAGGCACGCACAGGAAACAGAAACAGTAAAGTTCGATGTCAATACGGTTCTCGCACAGGAGTCAAAAACATACGCGTAAAACTTTGGATGCCTTTTGGATACATAGTAATGGCCCAAAAATGGATCACAAAGAGGAGTGTCTCGTAATAACGCGTGACCTTGTACCATGCTTCAGGTTGATCTTCCCGACCTGCGCAGGCACAGTCTCATTTGCGCACTGACTCTCATAGGCTGGCCCTCAATTAATATTGGAAGATCTGAAGCATCTTAACGGTGAGAGTTCTGAGATGAAGCTTTTCACTTTGCGATCCAAAATTTTGCTTGTTACATTTTCTGTCGAGATTATGGAGCCCTTTGATTGATATATCTGACAATTATTATTCGAGCCAACATGTCATTGGTCTGTTTTGGGCACTTGTAGAGCCCGATACACGTGTTTCGGCCTTGGCAGTCTTGTCAGTCGGGCTACAGGGGTGCTCCATCCCCCTACATAGAGTAGGCGACGACGTACGATTTATATGTGCCGTTGTACGAAATAAATCACTAGGTCAGCAGTGTAGTACAATCGATTGTTCTTGAAGTATTTATGAAATATTGAACCGTTCGTTTAAAGTGTTTTCTTAAGACCATAAGACCATACCCAAAAAAATAATTATCAGATATATTGAAATTTTGGCGTGCTCTTGAGAAAACAATTGAAACTACCGGTTTCTGAATGGGTAGACTGCAAGCTGATTTGATCATTTGAAGAAGGTGAGAAGCCGAAACGTTGGCCACTGTATTATGATAGATTGTGTTACTGTACTGTTGAACTCGCTACATTACTGTGTACTGTATTGCATCGCTACTGCTCAGTAAATACTACTGCTACCACCTCGGAACAGCTTATCACAATAAAAACTACTGATTTTACTTTTCCAATCGCTCGCTTTTGTAATTATTAAGTGCAACAAGAACGACTAACTTGACTGATAACTACTGCTGTGGAGCGTGTGTGACGTGATCTTGCATCTAGTTCGGACTCAGTATATCGCCAATGAAATGGCAATAAATTCTGTGACTATTTCCAGATGAGAATCAATGTTCTCGTTAACTCAAATACCAAAGAATTTTGCTATCATGCGAAAAAGTTGTTGTTTCAGATGCCCGTAACATTTTTGAGCTTTAGGATCGTTACAGAGGTGGGATAACTCATTGGTTTCAAATGAGTCTGAATAGAATTCTTTTCATCTGACCGCCACTTGCGGTGGTATAATGTTACAATATACCCAATAATGTGGAGTGCTGCGCAAAAACATTTGCGTCAGCCGGGATTCGAACCCAAAACTTACTCTTTCCGGGAGCGCATGCTAACCGTTGCACCACAGACGTTGAATAGAGTTGTGTATTCTGATTCGACTCATATTTGATTCACACCACCAAAAATTCTCATCAATCCGAGAACTTTGTTGATTTTTTGCGTGGCTGGTAGCAGAACCACGCGGCGAGAGCGGCGTGCTGCGATGACAATAAGATAGTATTTCAATGAGATTTAGGTTTTTGTCGTAATCTAATGAGATTTAGGCTTTCATCACCATCAAAGAGGGCTTTGTCATTCGCAAAATTCTCTTGAAGGAGTTCAAGGCAATATAAATCAAGAAATTGCGGGTCAAAAATAAAAATGTGCGTTGTGATACGATGCCAGTTTATTCGGAGAGCCTCCTCACTATTATTGGACTGTGAAATTGGAACTGTTATGAAGCTGTGAACTTTGTTCTACTGTCTTATGTGTAATAACCTTTTATATATATACTGAAACTCTGCCATGATCATTATTTATCACCGCAACTTGGAACAACAGCGGCACTTTATTAGGTCTTTTTCTAGAAATTTTCAATCGAAAAACCACATGCTTATGAAAAAGACATTCGAGCTCTTATTTTTCTTAATTCTATGCCTTCTTATTCATGCTATCCAAATTCACTTATATTTATGACTCATTCCCTCCTAAGGATAAAGGATAAAGCTCTCGGCGCTGATCAATCCCTGAAGGATGCGCCCTGCATTCGTTTTCAATTTTCAACTTCGCTTAAGGTGATTTGATGCATATCCGGCCTTTACAATGACTCGCGGTAACTTCCCACTGTACCCAGTCAGTGCTGCTTATCCTCCTATGCAAGTCTGAGGACAGTCTAGTACCAATTTACCGACTTTAAAGGGATGGATGGCCTAGTGAGCCTTTAGCACGAGATCGAACCATTGACTTGTGTACAACGCAGCGCACCTTTAACCACTGCACCACTCACGTTCTTCGTCCTACACACTACTGCTTACAAATACACGGCCAAATAATGAGTTATGCTTTATTTTGTACCTCTGGAATCAAATATTACGACGCAAATTTTACATCTCCTCATGAGAAATACTGAGCACACCTTTCTACCCTTTCAAGGCCAATAATATTTCCACTATCTCGTATACTGCGCATTGAACATCATCTATAAACAAGCCTTTTCCACTGGGAATGGGCCTTAGTTAGGTATTCTATGCATTTCCGCTCCGCTCTATCGTTTTGTTTGTAGCAATGTCAAGGAGAACGTCGGTGACAAAGCCAGTAACATCAACGAAACAACACGTCGTCTCTCGAGTAGTGATCCGGGTGATCTCCGTTTTATCAACTATTGAGGCTCTGCTTAGAAAGTATTTTTGAGTGAGATCTTCAGTTCCTGATTCGCAATCTACTGACGGAGGATCACATCTTTATCGATTCCGGAATGGAAAGCTCACCTAGCCCGCAGAACAATTTGTAAAGGCGGCAATGCCAACACGTCCGATTGAATGGAATAAGAAGAAGCGTAAGCTTCGTTCGCAATGATGTTTGCGCAAAAACTTTTGTGTATACACTGTTATTACAAAAGTATCACTGACAGCTTCGGCCACAGAAGCGCAAGGCTTTCGAATAACGACGGCACTTTGGTCGTCACTAGCACAGCGGTATTCTTTATCATTAGCAAAATACCTCTGCAAGGGAAGCCATAAAGCTTGCTGCCATGTGATGAAAATCATCCTTCTGAATTATTGGTCTACTTTCTTTAGACTTCCACGTTAATCGACTTGTCTTATGAACAAACAGCTTGAGAAGGTCAACCATTCATGTTGCTAATCTACTATTTAGCACCGATTAGCATGGCATGGCGAAAGAAATGCTGTGTGATAATTTACTAATGCCCCTTATCTATTGTAAATTAAGATTTGGGATTTTGAAAGCAGAGTTTCATCACTTTGGTTAACATCGACTAGTAAGGTTTTCTTCAAAGTGGAGTATAAACCGATTTCGATTGAAACTACAGGCCGAACTACAAGCTCGTTTACGTAGTCTAGCACATACTTCACAAGATTAGTGCATGAAGTCTGACTAAAAAGAGGTCTGAGACAGCCATTTTGAGATTTTGGCACCAGTTACTCACCAAAGTGCTGATGCGCTATTGAAGTGCATCACAACCTCGGTCTACCCCTTCGAACGATAAATGGCCGTTTAGGAGAACGAAAAAACAAATTGGGGCAACTTTCAACCATTTTTGAGAACATCTTCATCTAAGCATGTGCGCTAGAATACGACTTTGTTACATGGAACATTCTACAAGTAATTTAGAACTTATCCGTCTTTAGAGTGTTGATAGACTCCGTTCGCTCGTAGGATATAAACAGTATTACCCGTATCACCTGCTGCTCCGTTGATCGTCGAGCGTCCCAAGCAGGCATGAGCAATGCCATGATTTTTCCGCATTGAGTGCAAAAGTGCCGAATGGGTCCTCTTGGCTCCGGGAATTCGTTGAGAGTCGTGGCTTTACTCTAGGCTTGTCGCAAATAAATAGTACCATCGGGTCGGTGACTTTCTTGTAAAGCGCTTGACATTCCGAGGAATCCAGTAGGTAACGCCTCTCGTCCAACAGTTGTTGTTAGAGTGCAATACGTGTCCGACACACCTTATATTCGATAGCCCAGCGTGTAGGTCAAAATCTCTAATCTTCAATCATTGAGGTGATCTAACTTCGGATCCTTTCTCTTACTTGCGAGATTTGCGATACTCCTAGAATCGAACTCTCGATTACGCAGTAATGTTAAATGATTTTTATCCTGCTTACACAGCCACTAGGTTTCTGCTGCATACGTTGGAGGCAGGAATAATCGCTGAGTTGAAATTGTGGACATCATAAAACCATTCGGACGTTCTTATAAGGCTAATACAAATATGTCAACTTCGACGGAAAAAACCACGAGCAAAGCTTTTCTCATAGAGATTCTTAAAATAGGAAAGTGTTAAGAGTAACTGATCCTTTCAAAATACCCAAGAAAATGAACAAAGTTCATTTTACGATTGTGTGAGTTTCACCTGTATCACCTGTCGTCCCGTTGATCATCGAGTGACTCGAGCGGGTACCAGCAACACTTCCATATTCACCTATCGCGTGCAAGAGTAGCCCAGTGTGTTCTCCTCGCTCTAGGGATTCACTGAGCATCATATTTTCCTTCTATGCCTTGTAAAGAAATCGGGCCATCGGGTCGGTGGTCTTCCTGTAGATCGTTTGATGTCCCGAGTATCCAGTCGGTAACGACTCTCGTCCATCGGTTGTCGTTGAGGTGCATCTCGTGTCCGGCCCACCTTATTTTCGATATCTTGGCGTGTAGAACGGCGTCTCTGATCTTCGATCGTTGACGTAGGGCGGAACTTCAGATCCTTTCTCTCATTTGCAAGATACGGGACACTTCTAGCATCGACCTTTCGACTGCGAGTTCAATAACGCCGAGTGATCTTTCATTCTGCTTGCGTAGCGACCAGGTTTCTGCTGCATACGTTAGGGCAGAGATAATCGTCTAGTCAAAATGGTGGGCACGAAGTCGGATGTTCTTTGTCCTTTTACTACATCTTCGATGCTCTTAAACGTTCCTTAAGTCGCTCGTTTCCTCCTGCTCAACTCTCGAGCTAGGTCGTTCATCATGTTGATATCACGACCTAGATAGAAGTAACTGGAGCATTCGGAGATTGTCTTTTCGTTGAGCGTGAATGAGGCATTCAAACCCATCCGTTCCTCATGTACATCGTTTTCGTTAGATATAGTTGGGGACCAATCTTTTCACAGGCGTTATCGAAATCGGTCAACATTCGTTCCACTTGACTGATGTTTGGTGTTATGAGAACGATATCGTCAGCAAAGCGAAGATGGTTTAATTGTCGACCGTCAATCTTCACTTCCATGTCGTCTCATTCTAATGTTCCCATGATGTTTTGTAGGGTGGCAGTGAATAGTTTTGGCGAAATTGTATCGTCTTGGCGAACCCCTCTTCTTACGTCAATGGTTATATTGTTGTAGAATGGAGATATTTTGGTCGTAAAATCTTTATATAGGTCACGAAGGATCATTATGTACCAAGTAGGGACGCCCCGGTTATCCAGAGCCTCCACAACTGCTTCTGTTTCCAGTGAATCGAAGGCCTTTTTTAGAACGATAAAAGTGAGACAGAGTGGTTGTTTGTACTCTCGTGAAACCTCTATGAGTCTTGTAACCATGTGGATGTGGTCTACGGTATTTAATCCCTTCCGGAGCCCTGCTTGTTTGCATGGCTGTCCTTCGTCCAGTGTTCTGTGAATCCTGTTTAGGATGACTCAAGTAAAGAGTTTATAGACAATGACAGCAAGCAGACTGGTCGATAATTGCCTATGTCGTGAAGGTCTTCCTTTTTGCACAACAATACGGTCTTGCTGGTTTTCCATTGATGGGGACCATGCATTCTGACAGGTAGAGAGTGAAGAACCGAGCTAGAATGTTGATGAGAACTGGCCGCAGCCTTTTAAGGTGCCCTGGTCTAACCCTGTCTGGACGGGTGTTGTTCTGTTCTTCACCGACGATATAGCATGTCGGATTTCGGAAGGGATTACCAGTATAACGACTATTCATCCTCTTTCATTTTATTGACGGTAAGAGGACATGACTAGCAAAGAGATCCTGAGTAGTGCTTATAGACGATTTTCTCCATAGCCGTTCTGGAAGCTGTAGGTGTGCCGTCAGAGCATCGGAGTGCAATCATCTTGGTCTTCTAATTGGCAAAGCCTCTCTGGATTTTGCTAATGCTCTTCCCAGCTTCTACAGCTTCAGCCATAACTGCTACTCGTCTCTCTTTGAGGTCTTGCCTTATCGCTTCTCTGCAGCGCTTCGCAAGATCGCACGTAAGGTTTTGGTTCCCTGTAGCTCGTGCGATTCCACGTTGACGTATCAGCTCGAGTGTCTGCGGCGACAAGCATCTCTTTGTGACTTTAGGACTCTCGGCTTTCACAGCGCTAACTTGACAATATTCAACGAGCCGATCGTACTCTTCGTTGATGTTGTCGACAACGGTATCTTCCTAGGAACCGACTAATGATTCGAATACATCCCAGTTTATGGTAGTTCTAAGGCTTCGTTGTTTGAACTTAGCGGCTTTCTCTCTTTTCGAAAAACGGAATGTTGCGCGAAGGAAGCGATGGTCTGATCCCGTGCAGAACTAAGGAGCAACAGCGCCATCGGTCAGGTAAAACCTTCGATTTACTAAGATGTGGTCTATTTTGTAGTGGTCTCTCCACTGGGACTCCCACGTCCGCCGCTGAGAGTGAGGCTTTTGGAATTGTGAGTTACCATGGATGGTGTGGGTAGTCCATAATAAGCTCACATAGCCTCTCACCCTGTTCATTCCATTCTAGTCCGTGGGTCCCAATGTGGCGCTTCTTAGACGTTTCTTGTAGGGCCAATTTTCGAGTTAGAATCTCCAGCAATGGCCTTGAAGAGGGTATGGTCCTCTTTAAAATCTTTCGAGGTCCATATAGAACGCTTCAACCTCCTTTTCGTCATAGCTTGATGTTGGTGCGTAAGGAAGGAAGATGGTCAAAGCCGGCTTTGAACCACATCGTTTCAACCGCAATCGTCGGATACGGGTTGTTAGTTGTTCAAATGAGTCGATGTTCACAGTCAAATTCGATTTGACGAGGACGTCCATCGCCGCCGACACCTCTGCTAACGCATGGTCCAAGGAACAGTTCTTCTCCGATGTCATGAACAGCGTGAAGAGGATCGGCGTCTTCTCGTCACAGCCAGGCCAACGACGTCGTACCTTATCCTTCTTGCTTGAATCATAGATCTTCTACAATGGATTCGTGAGCAAGGATTACTTGCATTGTAGGTACAGATCGTCATTTTAGCTTGTTTCGATCTTGGCAGCCTAGTTTGTTCCTGAGAATTGAGCACCTCTTCGTACTCGTCCTGCCTGGTGCTGCCGTACAGGGGCTCTTTCGGGGTCAGGGAAATGAGGCCCATATTTGTTACTGTTTTCGGCATTTTGATACCCAACGTATAGCTTGCTAGTCTTTAACGTGGGGGCTGGGTACTCACGAGTAGCTTGCAGTCTTCTCGGAGGAGCGGCAGGAGCTATCTGTAAGAAGCGACTTCTAACCGCCTCCCATGTACTTCACAGCCGATTGATTGCAGGCTTTTGGCCGATATGACTCATAGAAATAGAGTTCCGTCAAATTAGCGTTGCAGAAGCAGGGAGCTCATTCCCTGAATCCACCTGCGTCTCTGGAAAGCACACGGTCGCTTTTGGATCGCGTTTTTCCCCAATCCACCACCTGGGGCGTGTGAGTTTATGTTGATTGATTTCAAGATTCTTACATACGCTCTCTATGTGATATTACTTACGCTGTCACTTAGAAACATTGAAATTTCAGACAAAGCTTTGGGACAAAGTATCAAACCAAAGTGAGACGAAATGATATTCGTTTTCAAATAAATGTTTCTGAGTTGCTGGAAGAGCCTTGAATCATGCTCTCATCTACAGTCTGTTATTCGCTCATAAAAATTTCATCAAGTATTTTTATTCATCGTTTCGCATTACGCCCAGCGCAGCATATCCACTTCAAAATTAGACTAATTAGGTAGCGCTTCTTTCAATGAGGAAAGGTTGTCTTTCGCGATGAAATAAAATGATCAGTAGATGACCATATTTTCTACGACGAGCTCGCTTCTCCAAATTTTGCATAGTCTTCGAGTTTAGCACTGAAATAGCTCTCGTGAGTTCCCCCATTTCATGACCGCATATTTTTCTTTCGAACCTGAATATGGAGGGACTTTGTATTGCTAAGCATGAGTTAAAAGAACAAGACACAAAGCAAAACCAATATTTAGGCTTTCGATTTCATGGTCTTTACACTTTTAAATAATTAGTTTATAATCTTCATAGCAGGATAGTCACTATTTTAGCATTTGTTGCAATACGGTGAAACATGAGATTTGAAACTTTGAGTTTTTGACGTGCATGCGCCATCAATTATGGCGAGTCTCGTAATATGTAAACCGAGATAAGACTGATGGACAGTTTTATTTCTGCGACGAATCTGTTGTTTCGCTTCCTACTATAAATCCTACTGATCTCTCTGTTGCAGATTAACAATGAATGTGGTTCCCATTGTAAGCAATTTTTCTCAAATCCAGGATCTATTTCAAATCTACAATGGAAGTTATGCGTACCAGAAACCGTCTTGCTATTTTAGTGTTTCTTTATACGAAAGAAAATGATTGTTTATAGTAGGATTGCTGAATACAATTTAAACAGAAATATTCG
>JAHQIW010003841.1:0-134459 GCA_019055375.1 Parelaphostrongylus tenuis
AAAGTAAGAGGAAATGCGGCAGCAGTGGCACCAAGCTAAAAAAACACAATGAACAAGAACTTGCCCCTACATTGAAATAGTTTCCTTCGTTCCAATATAAGCGATTACTTTTTTAGTCAAAAACTATACCTTAAGGCGATGCATACTGATCATCGTCTAAATCGGATTGAAAAGATGCTTGAAAATGATTTCGATAAGATTTGAAATCAAATAGACAGCTAAGTCAAGTATTAGGGCAGTTTAAAATCGGGCACACAACAGCAGCCTTTTAAATCTATCCGAATTAAAAATAAGGATTTTATCAACAAAGTATTTAGTCGCCCCATGAATTCCTTCGCACTTCCACACTCTGTCATTTCATTTACTATGAGTATCATGAAATCAAGCAAAGAAATAATCATCGCTTTTAGTAGATTATTTTGAGACTTCGCTTGGAATTGATACTTCCTGATAGCATATTTTAAGCCTTTCATGAGGTTTGTTATGTCACTCATGAAGTTTATACAGCTGCTTCGGCCATTCAGCCTCATGAGTAGTAAGGTGTCTTAGCTTAACAATTCCTGGTATGAGGAAATATACACAGAGTAATCGACCTCGAAATATTTGAACTTAGCGTTCGGTAACAAGATAACCGTGTCCTTCCTTTCAAAGTTAATGAAAGCGGATCGTCCTTTGTTTGGCTTACAGCTATTATGCCACTATATTTATATATACATATAGCTGTTTGGGTATATATACAGATATATATATATATATATATATGTACATATGTTTATGCATACATGCATATATTAACACTTTCAATCGACTATTCCAAGGTCAGGTTCAAAACATTTTATACAACTTTACAGCACCTTTCAAGCGCTTTTTCAGGATTTATTATATAATTCAGTATCTTCTTCTGTTTAGCCGCTCCGAAGGTGTTAGTAGTATGATTTATTGAATATCAGCGAAGCATATAACAATACAGTTAATAATGCAGCACGAATATTACAACAATCGTGGTGGCTTACGTTTCGGCAAGGTTCGCCATCTTCAGAGCCTTTTAGATGTTTTAGGTCTTTCAATTAATCATTGAAGACCTGCCACTTGGAGTCTATGTTAATGTGAGACTGCGTTATCTATGATAATGTGAGTCTATGATAATGTTAGACATGCGATATATTATATATTTTAAGCGAGGTTTCAAAATTGCAGATTGATATATATATATATATATATTATATATATTCTCGCAATAGCCGTAAGCCAAGTACAATCGACAATCAGTCACTGTGAAAGAACGCCACAGTGATTCTTTCACCATGCACAGAGGCGTAAACAATTTGGCGTCGATTCCCTTATACGTAGGGGGTAAAGTTCTTTACAAGGAATTGACTGGACCGAAAGGCCTCGTGCTACTGAGGATGATGAAAGGGCGAAACACGTTTCCGGCACTTCATATAAGTCATAACAGACCTGATGAAAGGCTTAAAATATGCTGTCGGGATAAATATTCGCCATCATGACCATGATAGAAATCAATTGCTATACAAAGATTAGATTCTTTCATACGACAAACAACGAGGCTAGCGACTAACGAAGTGGCTAAGGTCACTTTTGAGCCGGTTGCAGCCTTTAAACATTTTCGCCCAAGGTGTCGCTTTAAAAAGGTGAAAAAATGACAGTTCGATGGAGAAATATCCAGGTTATACGGTGAATGTCGCTTAGTGGTTCAGCATGGTCTCTCCAAAATGTGGCACGTCAACTTTGCGGTGTGAGGTGGTGGGTGAATGCTTAAGGTATACACCCAAACATCACTTAGAAGTAATCCATTTCACTTAGATGATGAACGATGATGCTATGGTCGTGTTCAAGCGTCTGCTCATTCCACTAAAATATTCCCCAATATACCATAGCTTTTTGGGACGACTTGAACTAGGCAGAAAAACTGATTAAAAAAATTGTGAAAGGATTTATTAGACGACCCACTATTGATATTAATAAAATAATGCTAGTAATGACAATGCCTAGTGAAATATGCTGAAGCAAAAACAACTTAGTTCATTAATAGCGTAATACTTTTCTTCGAGTCATTCCGCCAAGATCACAACGTTCAATGCGATATTCCATCCCAGTACTATCTAAGACGGTCACTCAAACAAAATAACCAGACCATCTAACATTGAGGTAAATGTACCCACCGATAAAGTACATGTGACGATTATGCAGATCGAGAGTCAATGCATGACGCTTGCTGAAACATTGGACAACAAGAAGTCGCGTGTAAATAGTATCGATTTTTGTTATCTAAAATGTTGAATGTTGAATTGGATAATGAGTATGCTTAACCTTGCAAAAAATACGCCGACGTACAAAGATTCTATTTTGTGAGCGATCAGTCCAGTATATATACCTTGCCGAATAGTCCACACGAAAAACTCGCGCAGAGGTGGGATAGAGAGGCACATCCTAAAAACTAATGGAAGGATTAACTAAAAGGAATGTCTGATGCATACAGAATACCTCTGAGTCTGAGCCGTCCATGGAACATCTTTAAATCTTCCTCATACTCATATCGACCCAATACGTCATCCTTTCTATGAGACCGAATTCAAAGTTGTAAAACTTATGGTTAGATCCATCGTGACTTAGACACTAAATGTAAAAAAAAGGAGAAAAATAGAAGGAATTCAGGGTTCTGAGATAACCAAGGATGCCTACTCCATATAAAACTTATTTAGGAGTGAAATCATCCGGATCAAGGCAAATGTGAAGATCCCATTAGTAGCAGAAATGAACAGAAACAAAATTTGATATAAAAAGGCTGGGTACTCTATCGAAACATGGTATTTGGACGAACCTTCTTCTGCTAGGAGAGCTCCTTCATTAGACTTTCAGTAGTTATTCCAAAATTTCAACGTCAAGATTTCAAGCGTGCCTGGTATAGAAAGCCTTTTTTTTTCTGCGCTGTATTTGTCCAAATATATTGAGTCTCACATTCGGTTCTGATATACTGCGGATTTTCGCTTCCATTTGAAAAGTCATTTCCCCCTTTTGAAGAGATTTTTAAGTTCAGCCCTCTGAGGACAAGCGTTGATAGGCAGGCGGCATCGGGCCGTCACTTATGCGGCAGTAACAAGCTGCTCTGCATGTCTGTGCATGCGTATCTGGCTGCCTGCGTGCTTGCCCACGAGGCGCGACACCGCCATTACAGTAGCTGAGTATGATTCGACGTCGCGCGGTGAGCATCAAAATGACTCTAGTTACTCACAGGAGTAGAAATGGAATTGTGAAAGCAATTTTGTCCTCTCGTTCTATGGGCTGAAGTTCTTATTTTCATTTTATTAGGTCTTTTCAGTAGTTCTGGCACTGAAGCAATAAACACCAAATAACCAACCAGTAGTAATTATTTTGCTTAACACCAGTGTTCAAAATATGCGTTATCAGCCTCAACACATGTCTGGCATCTCTCAGGCAACAAACATTACCGTTTAAGTAGAATTTTTCGAACTTTAATTTGGCACCAAATTTTTCCATATTTGTCGCATCATGGCCACTCAACGGGATCTTTGTCACATTTTGCTGTTTTACGGGTACAAAATGAATGTACAATGGAAAAAGCGCTTTCGAGCACATTACCCCTGCAAAGGCTCAAGAAATTTGTCTCCAGGAGAACAGCGTTTTGGTTCCTTGATAATTATCTCCATGATACGGCAAATATGGATTAATTTGGCATTAAAAGAAAGCTCAAAAAATTTTAGATAGAGCGGTTTTGACTTGTTGCCTGAGAGATGGCAGAAATGTGTTCAGGCTGATGGCGAATACACTGAATAGCGTTGGTAAACAATTTTAATTACTTCTTGTTGATAAATTTGGTGTTCATTGCTATAGTGCTAAAACTTGTGAAAAACCCTAATATATTGTCATACAAACCCGATGCTAAACATAAGCCTAAGTAGCCTCAGCCTATGCACGAAAAGCTTATAAACAAGTAGAGAAAATCATACAGCGTTAGAATCATCCGTTCCACCTAATGTTTTTTTTTTTGAGAACGGTAAAAACCATGAACTAAATAACAAAATTCATGTGGTTCGATAATTCGATGTTACATTTCCACATATGGAAGAGATGCGACGATCTTTCAACAATTCTTTATAAGGTAGATTATACCTAATAGTCTAATGTTATACCCTCATGCACATGCCAGATCATAAACGTGCATCTCTCCTTCATGAATTACGGACAAATGAAAAGCTGTTTTATTACTCCAAAACAAAGTAACGAAGGATCGAATACCAAAATAAAATCCATGAAACCTTGTGAAACATAATTTATTGATCCAATCTGAAGTAGGACAACACTGAGTTAGTTTCTAAATAGGACTATTTGGTATTTTACTAATAAGCAAAACCGAAACAATGCATTTCACTGGCATTATGAAGTGATAACGTCGATGGCTAACTGAATAACATTCAGTTATAGATATTCGCAAGTAAAACTGACCAAAAAAGTAGGACGTAAGAAGTTCAGAGACCATCTTTCCTTCAAGCTCCACATCATCGATCAACATATAACATCGATTCTTCTCTATTATTTAACCAATTCACGAGATTGTCAAATGAATTTGTTTGGCTAAGGTCTCGACGTGTTCGCCCACTGAGAACCGATGATAGTAGAACTGTTCCACATGTATCTTTGACGATGAATTAGTTCGTTCATGTCTTAAACACTTCGAGAACAAATTTCCTTTCGTGATACTATACTTATACATTTACATACTACTTTCTCGACAAATCTAATACCACAATAATGTCTTATCATTGATATTTTACAAGTATTTCATATATCTTGATGACTTATCTCAGTAGTAGTGGATCATTTAGTGAACGACACTGTTAAATTGAAATCAAATCTCACTGTAAAATCGCTAAGTAGTACATGAAAACAACATGATCATGAATAAGAACAACAAAATGTCCAGCTTACTCTGACATTAGATGCAATCCCAACCAAAGTACTGAGTCGACTAAGATTGGGTATAACGAGTAAATTATTGTCGGATAAAATCTAAATCTATAGAGAAGATGCACTAGGAAAAATCAAACCTTGACAGCGCCACTCTACCAAACTCCCGCGTGATTCAGTGTGTGTGGTCGATAAACCGAGACTTGATCTGTGAGAAACGAATACGAAAATCAAGGCAGTTCACGGCGTAAGTACGTTCGCCAATTAAACATTGTTAATATCTACCCTAGTAATGCTCAAAGTATATTACGAGACTAAACAAGCCACATTACTGAATTAAACAAATGTCAAACGTTAGGTTGCTTTGTCATTATTCCCAGATAATCGTCACTGCCTCGTCAAATGAATCTGATTGCTTGAGAAAACAACACGGTAAGAATCGAGTTCGTTATAATCGCTTTGATATCACTCTTAAAAACTTCACTTGCAAGCTTTATTCGCATTCAGAACGTGCACATCATATCATACAACTTGGTGTACAACACAAAGCATCAATCACCACGAATAAGACAACAGACTACAGAATCCATATTATCTAAGTGAAATATCTTATTCAAAGGTGAAGCATAACGTTGCAACACTTTCAAACAGCAACGGAAATTTACTCCGCGCGCTAACATTAGACTGAAAGCCAGCATTGGGCGAGTGAAACGATAGGAAAATCGATCCGAAGAATCCAGACATCAAATCAGATCGATATAACCTAAAAAAATGGTCTATCAGGTAAAATACATAGTCAAGCACGTTAAAATTTACTTAATCTTCGACCCAAGCGCTTTCCTTACGGAGCTCCTCCTCTTCTTCGGGAGTAAGATCGTTGTCTATGTTGAAAGTGAGACGTATTTCTTCTGGAGTCTTTCCTTTCATCACGTTGGCTACGGTTTTACAAGTCACATCAGGTAGTCTCTTGATATCTAGATAATTAGCGGCAAGGATTAATTAGAAGAGCGTTGCCTGATCAACTTTTAGGAATTCCACATCCCAGCTGGGATTGTCGTTGGTACGCTTTTCACGGTAATTTGAGTCATCCGTGCTCGGCGGATCATCCTTGTGATATGTGCATCACTGTAAGACTTTTTTCATAATGGGACCTGATACGTTGTAAATAGGAATCGGGTCGTTTTTTTTCGTTATTCAGGCCCAAAACTTCCAACATGGTGTTGATCGTGGTTGACAGGCGGAGAACATCTCGTGGTACATCGAAATTCTCCCCGTCGTTTGTTACCAGCTTCAGAATAGGAGTTTCTTGAGCTTCTGTCGACATTCTAAAGAAAATAGTAATAATAAAGGCAGTAAAGAGAATCAAATCTTGGTGAGCAATTAACGAGAACTATTTGACGATAATAAAAGGAAACAAGTGCAAATCAGGCTTACTCACAGCAGCTCAATGATGAACAATAAGTAAAATGAGGCTAATCCATTTTGATACGATGTGATTACTTAACATAAAGATAACAAAAATAATTTCTCAATAAAGAGATATTGATCAAAATATCGGCAGTGACACGGCTAGAAAATTGCGTGCTTAGTCAGCAGGTGGTCTGACTTGCACAAGTCAGTGGGCGGTACGTTTCTCAAATAACTCCAACGTATTGTAGGACACGCTTTGCTTTCAGTCTGTCAAAGTTAGAAGAACATGAGATAGAGGACACTCATTGCAGATTTCCACTCAGAAATTTTAACTTGGGGGCCCAATAAGATGAAACTGCGATACTGAACATTCCGTCAACTCTGGTGTTCTCCATAGTGCACATTGTAGAACAGAAATAACGTTTCAAACGCTCGTTTGGGGACTGCAAACATATTGCTATTCCTTCGACATGTACAATATTATCGCTTTAACTATGTAAAATTATAGCTATATCGTTATAACTATTATAACTATGTACAATTGAGAGTAGAAAGAGCTATGTGCAAAATGGTCGCCAGTAGTGTAACGGATAGAGCACGCATTCCCGGAAAGAGTGAGGTGCGAGTTTTAGTCTCACCTGGCGCTAAAGTTTTGCACATCACTCTATAACACTGAGTATATATTTATAACATCATGCCAACGCAAAAAAGGTTAAATGAAAACATTTCCATTTGACTGCTAAAAGCCTAAGAAGACAGCAAAAAGGCTCCAGTTCACAACGGGTTAACATATTGAGGACCTTTGGATACACGGCGCTAGCTCTGCCCCGTTGTGCATGCGGCGGCTCGGCGGTAACGGTAAATCGCGCTGGCACCTATCACGAGGAGTGTTGCTGGTTTGGTCACTTAAAACGACGCTTCAATGTCATTTTTATTTTGGTGTAATTTTTTTGATGTTGCTCATTAGTGAAGGTCCTTTTATAGCGTAAGTATCACACCAAAAAATGCTCAATTGCCTAACATTTCACTAGATTCTGATACGAAACTTACGTTATGGGATAACAACGCGTCTTCAATACTTTTTCAAATTTACTATACGAAATATGGCGTAATAAGATGTGTCAGCGATTAGAGTATATTTACTGGAAACAAAAGGATAACACCAAAAAAATCACACATGGTAAAGGATCGAACTAGCAACCTTGCTCCCGATCGACGTCGGCACAAGCCCCAGTCACAACAGGCTGCTCACCGCCGCTTATGCGACGCGGTGGAGGCTAGAGCCGTGGGTGAACGGTAACCATTTACAAATACTTACGAATTGCAACCTCTTCAACAAGAAGCCAAGATGAGACTTATAATTTGCATCATTCATCGGTGTCATGAAAGTCACTTGAAGGGAATGAAAAATCATAATTCCAATGAAGAAGGAGCCACTACTACCACGCTAATCCTTTCACATATAAATTCTCCTCTGTTAGCTCGATAAGCTAGATAAAGACGCCTAACGGCTTCCCATACAAACAAAAAATTGAATACATCAGTGAAACCTACTTCTAAGTTTCATAGAAGGGCCGATGACTACTAGAGGCTCTACACCACGAACAGATAATCAATTCAGAATAATGAGAAGTAGACCATACAAAATGTTACCGAAACGTATTCACATCATCTCACATCGAAAGAAGATAAAACAGTGACCTTAAGAACAGAAAGAAACTAAATAGGATCCGTTTCGTATAGTACGGCTCATGAATCACGACGATACAGTTCACAGTACCAAATTTGGGAGGATTTTCGCTGTGTTCTGGCAAAGTAAATTCGTCTTGAGTGGGATCGAGTAAGTGAAGAGTACGTTGTATCTTTGGACAGACGTAATGCATGATCCTCAAAAAAATGTAAAAGACCTCGCAGAGGAAGAACAGTTTCTAGAAAAAAAAATTTCATATTTCACGAATCGACGTATAAACCTGTACCTACACTATGTGTATGCTTGGCATGATGTTCGCCATTTATAAAAGACTTTTCTATACAATTCGTCACACCATTAAGAGAGTACATGTTCCTGAATGAAGATAAACCCGACAAACATCGTGGTGAACTCTCAATGTTCGCTTATTACTATGCTCGGAAATTCTGTGCAAAGGAAGCAAGTTGTATACAAACAGAAGCTAGTTCAAAATAAAACGAAGGTGTTTTTCTTATTGTAATTTACACAATCCGTTTCCACACTTTATTATGTAGATCCCATCACTTCAGCATTCGGTTTTTTTTTCTCGTATTTGTCATTCCTAGGGTCTTCGAACATTTTGGTCCTTTTCGACTGCTGCTTGAGGATTTCATCATCTTCGTGAATGTCGTAAAATATTGGCCAGTCAGATCTGGCGATCTCGAATATGGCCGAGCCAGGTGTCCTCTGGTCATCATAGAAGAGCTCACGAGAAAGGGATTGGAAACAGTATACTGCCTAAATAATCGGGATGAAGGATGAAGTTCTCATTGTTGATCAGTTTCTGACGGTTTCTCAATATATTTCGGTGACTGAATGCAAATTTAGCCTTCAGAAAGGCTCACTATGGCCATGTATCAAGTAAGTTCTGCTATCTTCCCAGACAATTGTGGTATCTATTCATCAATCCCGGAGGGATGGAAAGCTTGCCAAGCCTTGAGCGGGATCGTACCATCAATCATACATTGATCGAACACGTGTGTCGCAGAACACCCGTTAGTAGGGCGAGATGAGATGTCAACGGTGATAATCATGTTTCGATTATCTCATCAGTGAGCACAGTTACGATCACGCTCTGTTCTTTTAGCTGACGTTCAATGTTCATATGTGTACATACATATACAAATATACATATATGTACATATATATATATATATATATATATATATATATCTCAGCCGACGCTTTAAAAAGAGAGCGTCGGTAATGCAACAGTTCAGCACCATCCCCCGGATAAGGTGAAATCTGGGTTCGAATCCCAGCTGAAGCAAATGCTCTTGCACACCGCTCCACCTTATTGGGTTTATTATAACATCATACCACCGCAAGAAGCGGTCAAATAAAATGAATTCTGATTGATTACATGTATGTGGATACACATATGCGTGCATCTCCGTGCGTGAGTATATGCATATATACATCTACATAGTAAAAAAAGTTGAAAACAGTAGATGCCGTGGATCAGTTTTGTTCAACCAGCCGAAATCCGTCAAGTGAGAAGTGGTGATGGACCAGTGTTATCGTACACTGTGCCGCCGCTCAGGCTTTGTGCATTCTTTTTTTGAATCTGCATCTATATATTGTAGTTAATCAAGCGTAGACTGTTGGCGTGATGCGAAGATTAGAATCACGATGACTGAAATGTGCGTGCTTTCACTGATGGGACAAATGTTTGGTTATCGGAGGTGTCGTCTGCTCGATTCGCACCTATAGCTCGTACGTGGCAGCGCGTTTTGCTAGCGCTACCGACTGGCCGATAGATGACCACATATTTATGAGTGATCTCACATCGAAGCTCCTGCAAAACGAGGCGAAGCGAATTACATGAAATAGATAAGACACCTGCATGAAAATGTCGACTGTTTCTGCATATATCTATATTCAATCCGTAACTGATTCTAGTAGCACTATGTGAACACGTGAAAGGAAAAGTCAGCATGTTAGAGTTTTTGACCCGTTAAATCTCATGTTTCCTTTACGGAGAACATTGGTCGCATCGCCGCGCGCGGTAAGAATCTTGTATTTCCTCGCGCTGCAGCGTAATATGGGAATTTCTATGTTAAATTGAGGTTCTGAGGAGACATTAGCATTGCTAAACGGTGGAATACCACAGAAGAGACTTCAATAAAGGGTTATTCAAAATGAAGAACGCCCATTTATCGGAAAATATACTGTTTCAATGATAACACAACGTCTTTGCGGAGAGTAACATTTTTCAAGATGAACAAGACGCTTGTTTTCTTGTTTACATATATTTTCATAATTATTCGTAAGAAATGCCGATTTTGATACTAAGCTTGGCTTCTGGGAAGACCTCCACGGTAGGTTCTACTAACGAGAAAAGTTAACGGATTTTTCTGGCATTATATATACATATATATGTATATGAGCGATCTGCTTGGTAGGAGCCATTGCTGAATGAATTGTATCCATGGACCTCCCTCTATGAAAGATCCTGTCCGGTCAGTCGCGAGGGCACGTGGCGCGTCCTCAGTTGAGTTGGATTAGGGAATAGACGCAAGCCAAAACAACCGTGTGCTTCCCAGAGACGCAGGGGGATTCAGGGAAACACTCCTGCTTCTGCAGCGCGGACTCATCAAAAACTCTATTTCTAGAGTCAAGTCGGCCAAAATCCTGCAATAAAGCGGCTGGGAAGTACGTGGGAGGAGGTTAGGAGTCGCCTGCAACAAGTAAGCTCCTCCCGCTCCTTCTAGAGAGACTGGCAAGCTACTCGTGACTACCCAGCCCCACGTTTAGAGCCTGGCAAGCTACACGTTGGGTATCAAAATGCCAGAAACAGTAACAAATATGGGCCTCATTCCCCTGACCCCGAAAGAGCCCCTGGTACGGCAGCGCCAGGTAGGACGAGTAAGGAGAGGCTGCTAAAATCTCAGGACCAAGCAATGCTGCCAAGATCGAAACGGACTAAAATGACGATCTGTGCCTACAATGCAAGAACCCGTGCTCACAAATCCGCTGTAGAAGATCTATTGACTCAAGCAAGACGAATAAGGTACGACGTCATTGGCCTGGCTGAGACGAGAATGCGCCATCCCTTTCACGCTGTTTATGACACCGAAGAAGAACTGTTCCTTGGAACACGCGATAGCAGAGGTGTCGGCGGCGTCGGCGTTCTCGTAAAAACGAATTTGACCGTGAACATCGATTCGCTCAAACATCTAACAACCCGTATCGGACGATTACGGTTGAAGCGATGTGGTTCTATACCGGCATTAACCACCTTCGTTGCTTACGCACCAACATCAAGCTGTGACGAAGACGAAGTTAAAGCGTTTTATATGGACCTCAAAAAATTCTTCAGAGAAGATCATACATTCTTTACGCTCATTGTCGGAGATTTTAATGCAAAAATTGGACCTAGAAGAGTGTCTGAAGAACGCCACATTGGGATCCACGGACTAGAATAGAGTGAAAAGGGTGAGAGGCTTTCTGAGTTTATCATGACGACTCAAACCACCTATGGTAACTCACAATTCCATAAGCCTCACTCCCAGCGATGCACGTGGGAATCTCCCAATGGAGAGTTTCATAACGAAATAGACCACATCTTAGTAAATCGAAGGTTTTGTCCTGAGCAATGTCGCTTTTCATCCTAAGTTCTACACGGGATCAGACCATCGCCTCTTTCGCGCAACGTTGCGTTTTTCGAGGAGACGAGAAAAAGCCGCTAAATTGAAAGAACGAAGTCCCAAACTACCATAAACTGAGATGTATTTAATTAATTAGTCGGCTCTTAGGAAGATACCGTTGTCGACAACATCGACGAAGAATACCATCGGTTCGTTGAATATCCTTACGTTAGCGATACGAAAGGCGAGAGTCCTAAGGTCACGAAGGAACGCTCTTCTCCGCAGACATTCAAGCTGATACGTCAACGTGGAACTGCACGAGCTACAGGCAAGTGAAATTTCACGTCCGAATTTGCGAAACGCTGCAGAGAAGCGATCAGAGAAGACCGCAAAGAGAGACGAGTAGCAGTTATGGCAAAAGCTGCAGAAGCTGGGAAGAGGATCCGCAAAGCCCAGCAAAGCTTCGCCACCTACAAGACCAAGATGACTTTACTCCGATACACTGGAGAGACACTTACAGCTTCCAGAAGGGCTATGAGGAGATAATTTACCAATACTACTCGGATCTCTTCGCTAGCCATGTCCTCTTAGCGTCATATAAGTAAGAAGAGGACGAATTTGATATTTCACCAGTCCTCCGTTCCAAAATCCGATATGATATAGCGTCGGTGAAGAAAATAACAACACTCGGTCCAGACGGGATCAGACCAACACACCTGAAGAACCTGCCGCCAGTTCTCATCAATACCCTGGCTCGGCTCTTCGCAAGGTCCCCATTCAATGATAAACCAACAAGACAGTACTGTTGTTCAAAAAGGGAGACCTTTACGACATAGGCAATTATCGCCCAATCTGCTTGCTGTCCGTTCTCTATAAACCCTTTACTCGAGTCATCCTAAACAGGATTGACAGAACACTGGACGAAGGACAGCCATGCGAACAGGCAGGGTTCCGAAAAGGATTTAGCACCATAGGCCACATCCCACACGATTACAAGACTCATTGAAATTTCACGAGGGTACAAGCAACCACTCTCTCTCACTTTCATAGATCTAAAGAAAGTTTTTGATTCAGTAAAGACAGAAGCGGTTATAGAGGCTCACGATAACCAGGGCATTCCCACTCGGTATATAATGATCCCTTGTGAGCTTCATAGAGTTTTCACGACCATAATATGTCCATTCTACAACAATATCATCATTGACGCTAGAAGAGGGGTTTGCCAAGGCGATACAATTTCTCCAAAACTTATCACTGCCACCCTACAAAAGGTCGTGCAAACAATAGAATGGGACGATATGGGAGTGAAAATTGACGGTCAACAATTAAACCATTTTCGCTTTGCTGACGATATCGTTCTTGTAACACCAAACATCAGCCAAGCTGAACGAATGTTGACCGATTTCGATAACGCCTGTGGAAGGATGTGTCTTCAACTAAATCTGACGGAAACGACGATCATGAGGAACGGATGGGTCATGAATGCCCCATTTGCGCTCAACGGATTGGCAATCTCCGATGCTCCAATTACGTCTATCTAGGTCGTGAAATCAACATGATGGACAGCGTAGGTCCAGAGTTGAGCAGGAGGAAACGAGCGGCTTGAGGAACGTTCGAGAGCATCGAAGATTTAGTGGAGAGGACCAAGAACATCCGACTCCGTGCCCACCTTTTCGACTCAACGATTATCCCTGCCCTAACCTATGCAGCAGAAACCTGCTTGCTACGTATGCAGGATGAAAGATCACTTGGCGTTGTTGAACGCGCAGTCGAAAGGTCGATGCTAAGAGTATCCCGTATCTCGCAAATGAGAGAAAGGATCCGAAGTTCCGACCTACGTCAGCGATCGAAAATCAAAGACTCCGTTCTACACGACAGAATATAGGAAAATAAGGTGGGCCGAACACGTGATGCGCTTCAACGACAACCGATGGACGCATCAAGCGCTTTCTAGAAAGATCACCGACCCGTTGGTCCTATTTCTTCATGAAAGCTACAGAATAAAAATATGATGTTTAACGAATCCCCTGGGCGAGGAGGACCCACTGGGCTACTCTTGCACGCGATAGGGAAAAATGGAAGTGTTGCTGGTACCCGCTCGAGTCATTCGACGATCAACTGGACTACAGGTGATAGGTGATATATGTATATAATAGTAAATTTTCGACTTTGAGTAAAACTTTATCGCTATGGAAAAGTACCCTTCTGCTGGACAAGAATCTTACATAAGAGTGTTAGTACTATTTCGAAAGCTCAAATCTCGGGGACTGTTGTATGCGTTCGTTTTTTTGAAAAGCTCTTTTATAGTAACGTAGCATTTGAAATTTAATTATCTTTCACCGCACTCTGATATTTTCTTCGTTGGAAGCACGACGAGCATGTGAACGTGTAGAGGAGATCTTGCAGAATCAGAGTGATACGTATTAATTGAAGTTTCTCTCAAATCGGAAAAAAAATTCAAAGTTTCATGATAAAAACCGCACTACACATTCGAGTTGCACCGGAGCGATCAATTGACCGGATATCGATTCAAGGCTACGCACACGCATTAGCCGACGAGCAAGTGCACGGTATAAGTAAAACGATCTTACTTTCCTATCTACATTACAGTAAAACGGCCTTTTCAGAAATTAAGCACAGCGTTGGAATCATCGAAACTTCTGCTTTCGAACGAATACTTATAATTCAAGAGAAGAACACTGCACTACGAGAAATACGCGTTTGTGAAACATAGAACTTTCCTTTCTGCAGCAGCGCTGTAGAAAGACATTTTCAAAAAACGAGCGCGCAAGAAAATCTCAGAAGATTTAGGCTTTCGAATGAATACCAACCGTCCTATGGAAACTTTTGTCAAGAGAAAGGGGTCGTTTTTTAGGTTATTTCCGCCTGATAGATGAGAATCGAGGGACTAATCTAAATGTACTTTTAGTGTACAAAACGCCTATTTGTCCCAGAAATCCTTACTCTTCAACGCAATAACTAGTAGTTCAAAAAGCAACGCATTTTGAACTTTCTCTGCATACTTCTTTCGGTGATTGTCCATTATGTGACGACAAATGAAAAACCGCTTCATTTGCTGTACAGGAACTTCTCATGTAAGTATTAGTAACCATTCGAAAGATCAGATTTCTGGCTAGAATCCAACGTAACCGGATTTCCAAAACACTCTTTTGCAACGATGTAAAAACCATAGCAAATTTATGTTTCACTCGAACACGCATTTTTTTTTCTTATCTCGGTTTTATTTCGCTGGACAAAGCTTCTTCCTTAGAGTGCTAGCACTCATTCAATAATACAAGTTCCAAAGAACTCAAAAATGTGTTTGCTTCTTGCAAAAGCTCTTTTGATAGCTCTATAAGTGAACGAAAATATTTCTGCTTTAACATCGCCGGACAGAGCTTTTTCTAGAGTAATGGAGATACGATCAGGTTTTACATTTTTGGAGAGCTTATTTATCGTCTATCGTGGGGTTGGAGGCAACTGATCGATGCCGTGGCCAATAGTTATGTGGGATGCAACTTGTTAACTTATTATTGAATTGGGGGTTTTCTCTTCACTCTGAAAGAAATCCAGATAAAACGATTGACTCAAATGCTACATAAGTTTCACTACACGATGATATGCTTTTCTGCTTCCAGCGAATTGCACGAGTGGGAAAAAAATGAAGGCAAACGGCGGTTATAGAACATTATTTCTATTCTGATACAACAACATTATAAAAGGGTCTTTTTTGAAAACCGGTGTTGTAGAGCTGTAACCATAAGTCTAAGTTTTCGAATGATTACTGGCACTCCTATGGAGAGTTCCTCTTCAGCCAATGAGATCGGTTTTTCATTTCTCGCCTCACAATAGACAATTACCACTCTTTCCATGATACTGAGTAAATGTATTTCGGAAACACATCTAGGATGAATTACCTCCAGAAAACACTAACACAGGCAGACTTATTAGGGTGTGGCCGGAGCAAGCCTTGACAGACTTTGCATTTATTTATTCGAGTGCTTTGGAGAACTTTATATGAAAAATGTTCATAGTAAAGTATATGTGAATAATATAAGAAGTTGATATCCATGATTTGAGTGAACAAAATCTTATTATCTTTAGAATGGTTTTGTCTTCTCTAATTTTTTAATCTAGAGAAATTGTTGAGTCTTATCGATGGAATGGAATCGTAATGCAATGCGCAATAGGACTATCTATGGGCAATTTAATGCTTTGCAATTGCTTCAGCATTTTCAAACCAGAAGTAGCATTTTTGAAGTATTTTCTATCATAATCAGCCAGTTACTGACTACCAAACCCACTTTAGTAGTGATAGCAATCCTAATTACATCAGAAAACGACCAAAATTCACAGTAACGCTCCGCGCTCGTTGTGAGATCACACCACCTGCCGCGCGAAGTAATAACGTGGGACTCAAATGTCAACTTGTTGAGATCAAGACTTTGATACTCACATGTGAATTGTTAACGATAGTCAGAGATAACCCTCAAATAACGTAGATCTGAATGGTCCCTGTCATGGGGGCGATGGGCCGAGCGGCTGTGATGCTCATCGCAGCGCACGCGGGAGAAACTCCGTCCTTTACACTATCCGCCAGTTAGCAACGAATGAAGTATAAAACGTTACGACCAGGCTATTGTCAATTTTGGAAAAAGACGAGCTCAATTAGCCTAATACAACGTTCAATAAATCGAAAAAGAACTGAATGCTAGAAGTACCCAGACCCACATAGTGAAAAAAAAACACTATGAAGACGGATCACTATAATTTTGAAAACGTATCACATAATCTTAGAAAGATTATCAGTCTAAAGAGTGTATCATCTTGCGACTAACAACTACCAAGACGACGGTAACTTTTTGTACGGTTTATTCTTAACTGGGTTTTCCGGCTGAAAACGTCGAAGTTCTTCGTAGCTCAAGAGGCCCTGTTGAGAGAAATCACTTGTTATACTTTGCATTTCCGCACCTAGGAACACTTCCCTGCCACGGTGAGGCGGTAAACTATTTAGAAGAATTCCGTCAACAGGATTCAGTAAATATGGTACATTTAGAGCACATATAGGCACAGAAATACTCAGTCAATAATTTTGGTGTATACTGGTATAGAGCTTGTGCTCAAAGAAGTTGAAAAACTTCTAACGGTTAGGTTTCTACATTCTAGAGTTCTGTAAATGTCACCCAGTACTCATCAAGCCACCACTATCAACACTGCCGTAAAGAAGTTTTCCATCGTAACCACCATAGACTCCATTGCACTGATGCCGACGTCCCTGACCGCAGTTGATGAAGCTGATATGTTAGCTTCTTTCCGAACGTGAGTTGTTCTCAAAAAATTTCGAACTAGTGATAAGAAGGATAGATAAAACTCGATCTGGTTGCAATACCAAGGACCGTGAGCACATGTGGCTAAATGATTTTAATTGGAATAAGTGCAAATTTTCGATATGCTTGGCAAATATTTTTTGAGCCACGCATATCAATGGTCTATCAAAGAGGGCTGACTTATAGAGCCCGATGTACGTGTTTCGATCTTGCAATCTTGATTCACTGGATATCGAGTGTAAAACGTACGTGGTCGCTAACTCTTAGTGTGGGGACTGCAGCATCCACACTGGATTGGCAAAAGACGAGAAGACCGATGAGATCGCAAGATCGAAACACGGGTTTCGGGCTCTATAAGTCAGCCCTCTTTGATAGACCACTGACATGCGTAGCTTAATATTAACTACCAGGCATATTGAAAATTTGCACTTATTTAGATGGAGATCATTTAGCCACATGTGCTCACGATCCTGGATTTTGCAACCACACCACGTTTTATCTATCCTTTTTGTTATTAGTTCAAAATTTTTGTGAGAACAACTCACGTTTGAAATAAGCAAGCATTTCAGCTTCATCAATTGCGGTCAGGGTCGGTATCAGTACAATGGAGTCTATGGTGGTTACGATGGAGAACCTGGTTACGGCAGTGTTTATAGTGGTGACTTGATATATTTGGTTGACATTTACAGAATTCTGGAATGTAAAAATCTAACCGCTAGAAGTTTTTCAACTTCTTTGGGCACAAGCTTTATACAAGTATACACAAATATTATTGACTGAGTATTTATGTTCCTATGTGTGCTTTGGATGTACCAAATTTACTGTTTCTTGTTGAAGGAATTCTTCCAAATAGCTTACCACCTCACCGTGGCAGGGAAGTGTTTCTAGGTACGGTAATGCAAAGTATAACAAGTGATTTCCCTCACCAGGGCCTCTCAAGCTACGAAGAACTTCGACGTTTTCACCCGGAAAGCCCAGTTAAAAATAAACCGTACAAGAAGTTACCTTCGTCTTGGTAGCTAATAGTCGCAAGATGGTACACTTTGAACCGCAATGGCATGCAGCTCTTATAGTGTGTTGACGACCTGAGGAAGATGCTGGTTAGGCTGACCTCGGGACTTCAGGGAAAAAACGGCTCAACCAGCGAACTCAGTACCCCGCATATTGGAGGCTTCTATAACCACGACTTCGGGCAGTGAAACGACCATTGAGAAAAGATCAGTTTTCGCATTCAACTGGACGTAATTGGAAAAGAGAGTTAATGTGAAGTGGTTGCTTCTTGATTCGTACTCATGGTACTAGAATCTTTTTATTAGATGCCGACTAATACGCACTTCTTTAGATTGCTGATCACATCAAATTTTATATGATAGTTCTATAAGGGGAGCGAAATACAGCAGAACCGACTTAAGACAATCAGATGACAGAACTCTCTTTATTTGTTACGAAATGTTAGAGCAACGGGCATTTTTGTTGACCCATACTTTTCTATCTAATCATTTCCGACTAAATTTCATCACCGCGCTTGGCTGTCCTTCATCTCCCAATTTCGCACCAAAGGGAAGGGATGGTGGAAGTCATGCAACGAAAAATCCATCGCAAATCGTTGTTAGAGACTTTGTTGCTATATTAGGATTGTCAAGCAAGAATGGATACAGGTTAGGAAAATTGAACCTTTCGTTTTGAGTGTTTTGTTAAGAGCACGCTCATGTTTCAATACATCTCATGATTATTATCTAAAAGATAGGAAAATTTGGAATGGGAAAGCCAAACGAGAACAAACATGGTCTTGTAAGACTCCAACGGCTGCACATCTCTTCTATCAAGTTTTTTTTTTCCGAAAAGAGGGAAAACTGCCAATATACGTGGTAGTCACCGAATGGCCATAGTGTGTGTGAGAATGATCCAAACATAAGCTAGAAAAGAAGTGTTTCTATCATCCAAGAAGAGCAAAACAAATCGTGTACGACGAGCACGTTCATGATAAAATACCTCTTCATAAAATTGGTATATAAGGAAAGACCCGACAAACCTACAAGCTGCTAACTGAAGGACTTAAAACATGTAGCAAACTAGGAACAGTTACCCCAATAAATACGGATCACATCTTCACTAACACTAAAGAGTTACTCCAAAAGCTACTGCAACACAAATGCCACATTTAGAAGGCTTTCGCAGGACGATTTAAATCGATATAGACGAAAAAGTTGATAGAAGCAACACAAAAACGATCCAGTCTGAAGAAATACCATCAAGATCTTTGCAACTATTATCGCTATAAGCTTTAAATGAGTGAAGATAGAATAATTATTCTTTGCCATCATCGCATGGAATTGATAATGAAAAATTTATACCAATCGCTTTTGTTCCATAAGCCCCGTTTTGGACCGCGAAAACCCTCCTGGCTAAGAAACTACGCAGTCCTCTCCCCTAAAGTCAGGTTGCGATTGGAATGTTGAAGAGTGGCATCTCTATATAGCTCAATGATATCACTGTCGATATCTTCAAAGCTAATGGCCACATTCTCTATAGAATTCTCAGAAGACATGAAGCATCATATCTTTAGAAGGAAAGAATACTAGACCAGTGGAAAATTTTACGCACAACCATTATACCTGAGAAGGATGAGAAACTATCTTCACTGCCCATTAAGCTTGTTGAATGTGTTTGCATGCTTTTCACGACGATCAATCTCTTGCGTTTATCAAAGGTCCTGCAAGAAGCATAACCAATTAAAAAGGCAGGATAATGGAAGGGTTTTCATTGTTCGGACAGTATCCAAACAGTGATAGGAGTCATTGATGTCCTTCGAAATTAAAGTATGCCTCTTCTTTTAACCTTTGTCGACGATGAGAAAGCGTTTGACAGTGTCAGACAAATCCAATCCTACGAGCCTCGTCGACCAAAGTGTAGACCCGTCCTATATACCAAGACTAGCTAATTCGTATGAGAATGTAGCAACAAAAATACGACTTTTTCATCGATTCTTACACTACAAATGATATTAGGTCGCTCAATATGGACCAGATAAGGCATAGGTATTGATGGAAAATTTCTATCATACCTTCGCTTCTTTGATGTCTTCGTCATCATTTCAAAGTGTACCAGTAAAGCAGGAGAGATACTCAATGAATAGTGGAAAGGGAAAAATGGCTGGACTACGTATAAAGACGACGATGACCTAGCCCATAAAGAATCCATGATGGAAAGGTGATCAACCTGGGTCGGTTCTCTGATTGAGCAGACCACCTCGCACCGTGCTCACCTTTTCGATTTGACAATCGTTCCAGCACTGTGATGTGCAGCAGAGACATGGGCTGATATTACAACCACATTAAGGAGTCTGCGTACTGCTCACAGGGCGCTTGCCGCCTAAAAGTCAATCCGTGCCACAACGCTAACCGGTTTGCGCAGATGCGACCATATAAACAATTTCATCTTTATGATGCAGGATTTTACACGTCAATGGCGAACATCGATAGGCCTATCACGTAATGTGGAGAATAGACGAGCAACAAAAGACAAGAGCAACAGAGTGGACTTCAGAAGTATTCAGGCATCTTCCGAATGCTCCCTAGACGAAGAGCGGGTGTGTTTGTGGCTCACGCCAAGCATCTGCACCCGTAGATGATAAAGAGATTATGGTGGAAGCAGCATACCAGCATGTACGACAATTAGGTGAAAGAGAAACTATTGAAAATCATGCTTGGGCTTGCAATAGCAGTGAAAACTGACCATCGAACACCAAATACCAAATCGATGGAATATTGACAATGCTGCTTGACAAATTTTGAGTTCGCCAAGTACAATAGAAGAGACTACTAGACAAAACATTGCTTGTTTGCTTTTTTTTTCTTTCTGCCAAAATAAAAGATAATAATATAAGTAGTGACGGTGCCTATAACATATCAGAATGCTGATCGGGATTAATATTAGAAGAGTGATACGAGTTTTTGTGATACTTTTTCACAGCCTGCAAAGGTCAGATTGTCCGCAATCTAATCAATCAAACACCTCCATTACTCCTTTAGAAAAAAACACCAGACCTAGATTTCAATCGCATCAAGCACAAAATCAACTCTCAACATACTCACCGCTTTTTATATGTGTTCCACTGAATGATTCAAGTGGAGATCACAGGACGGAAATCACATAAACTCGCAATGCACCCTACCCAGCAAAACAACAGTCTTATATACTGACTCATTTTACGAGTGATAGCGCATTCCTCCCGGCGGCTTACAGTCGGATTGATTGAAAAATTCAATGTTTAAGAATTAAAATTTATCAAGACATCCCTTCTATTTAACAAACCCACCTAACTTCGCCACGCTTTGCTCAGCGAAACGATGAAGTATGCGTCGGCGAGAGGTAGGTGAACATATTCTAAAATGACAAAGCAACTGCTAGAGATTTTCAGCGTATAGTAGCTGACACGATGCATCTCATAGTGATAAGAAAGAAAAGATAACTTTCGCTCTACAACTATAAAGATTGGAACCTTTGAGCTTATATCATGACATTTTCATGCTCCTTTTCTTGACGGCCGCATATAGCCAACATTTCAACTCCGTAATAGAAAAGCACCCCCCTTAAACACCCGGCATTCTTGATGCAGAAGTAATCAAGAAACGACCTAAATTGTAATGCAGCTTCTTTGTTTCCACCTGTCTTCATCCACAGTGTGCCAGCTACAACGGAGACAGATGAACGCAAAATGTTTCGCAAAAATCTTATGCCTCTGGTTCACGAAACCTCTCATCGCGTCACGGTTGTAAACATGCTAACAGATATATCTGGAGTAGTTGCATTGAAGTCATACATCGTTGGGCCACCACAAATTATAGTATAGGCTAGATATCCATCCACAAACCTCTGACAACATTTATTAAATCGAATTTACGACCAATATTCCAGAAATTGACCAGTCTAAACGCTCTACGTTTCATTTTTCCACGATGAGCAGTTCAAGCAGAACTTTTTACGAAAAGAAGGTGCGTGATAGGACGACCATCACAATCTGCTACATTTATTCAATCAATAATAATGGCAGAACGCCTAAGCAACTCAAGCAACACAAGCGCCATAGCGGACATCATATGTCCTTACATGTCAACTCTCTGTTCCCACTTCTTCACTCACCTGCCACTTCTATAGCTGGTGTCGGAAAAAGAGCACTCTCATTGACTTTTTCCACTTCAAACACAGGAATTGCGTGCTGCTCCACAAAGCTGAGCAGCACGCTGAGCAGCTGCTCGCGACCAGGCCTTCCTGAGTGTGGCACGCTCCTAAAAATAACCCATTTCAAAACATAAGTTTTGGTGAAAGTCACAAACGTACGCTCTATCCTCCATGTTTCCTGCATTGGCATGTTTTTGCCATGCCTATCACGTAGAAATGATGATTGCACCCCGTACAGCGGGAGTTCAGAGGCTTGTCCGACCTGTTATAAGTTGAGCACTGTAAATCTATCTGCTACATAACTACTGATTTTATGCAGTTCTACGCAGAAACTCATCAGCAAAATTAATGCGCAAAATACTGCCACAAGGAATGTGAGCAAGCTGAGATCATGTATTCAATAAATGTTTCATAGTAAGGTTAACTTAAGTGTGGCACATTTGCAATGAATTGGCACTTCAAGCAGAGTAATCAAAACCCGACACCAGACGCATTCTTTTCGGAAGAAAGCTAAAAGTAATCTCAAGAAAGGTTGCTCATATTGGCCATTTCGGGATATCACAGAAGAAAATCTTGTCAGACAAGAAAATTATCCTGCAAAGGCTGCCCTTCTAAATGCTGACCGATAGGATCAAGGAAATTATCAATAAAATGGGAATAAAGCTATTGGGATTCAAAGGCTTTTGTGAAAACGTGAATTAGAATCCAGCGATGAGCTTCACTGCGAAGTATATCAAATTCGCGTTCGAAATAACTCGGAGAATGGCGAAAGTGATGAATTATTTACGCTAACATTAGCGACTAAGTGATTTATTATGACTCGTGGCAGTGCCGTACCAGTTTGAATAATAAAATCATATGTAAAAGACTGTCAGATGCTTTTTATCGCGCTATTGCTATATTCAGTCTCTCGGCGACTTCAATGTTGTGAATGGTTTTCAAAAAAGCCCTTCGTGCTGCGTAATAGCAGTGAAGAAATATTACGTTTCACGCTCGACTTGCTTTGTTCGCTCAGCTGGCGTATGTGGATGGTTTTTAGTGCACTTGTAATGATCATCCAATAACTCACATCTCGTCAATTTTGACAACAGAATTGATTTTCGTAAAGGTATGGAGCGCTGCAGGAGCGAAAAGAATATCATATGCGAAGAAGGGAGCCCTCGCTAGGATTTGATAACAGTGTTCTCATAACTACATAGCGACGATGCCAAAGAAAATAGAAGTTCTTGCTTATAGGACTATCAAGCAAAGTTTCTTCTACAATCCTGACATCAAATGCTCACAAAGTTTCCCCAAAATGAGGAAAAATTCCCAATTAACTAGCGAAAATCGCGTATTTTGTGCTGACATTAGAGTTTTTAGGCGTAGCGCAACTAAGAGACTGGCGTTCTTCGTTAATCAGCTCTGAATTTTTCCTCCTTTTCACGAAAACCTTTGAAATTTTTCTAATTTGTTATATTATGATTAACTCTTCTCCTTTACATGTTTTTGATGCGAGTATACCTTGATGCAAAACGTAATACTTCTTTCGCTATACCAAGACTACTCGGAAATTTTAGTATTTATACGGCTTTTTCCGCAGTTTTATGGTGTTTCATACATGCATCAGCAAATTGAGTGGTGAACAAAAACACCACCTTAGACGGGAGTCCAACTCACGTTTCATCCATACCAGGGACGTGTGCTACCACTACACCACAAAGGCTGTCAGCTCAACTGTGCTTACGAAGAGATATCAGACACCCTACCAGACCTGTTAAGGGCTAGTGGCTGACAGCTAACGCGAAGATGTTGAAGAATGAGTGGTGGCGCAAATGTGCCTCTGTGGTGTAATGGTAACACGCGGCCCAGATAAGGATGAAACGTGGGTTCAACACCCGTCTGAGGTCGTATCTTTGCTCACCCATCAATTCGCTTAGTTTATGTAAAACTATTCGGAAACTAAATTTATTTTTAGAATCATCACTTTTTGAGCTATCAAAGAAGTAATAAGTTGGGGAAAAGTTTTGAGAAAATGCTTGCAACTTTTTTGAGTGTTGATCATTTATTGTATTATGCTCACTTGAAAGCCCGTCTTCACCCACGTATATTGGCATATAATTTATCCACTATTTCAGAATGGAGTTAACAAGCGAGCAAATTAGGTTGTTGATAATGCACGAGTGGCTGTTGGGTTCAAATGAAGATGATTATCTTCATCTTTGTTCACATCAAAACGCTTAGTTATGCACCTATTACATTCGAACAAAGACGAAACCAATAGTCAAAAGACAAAACTAATACTCCCTTCAACGTATGCCTGCATGGATAGTCAAAACATACCCACTTTTCATCCATGGTTACAGTGTCTTCCAAAAGTTTCAAATCTCTGTCGTGCAACGCAAGCAGACAAGTGGATACTTCAACACGTTTCAACTTTTGGGCGTCTGTAGGCTCGTGCGGGATCCACTGCGACTTTTTCCAGTTTTTGCCAAGCTAATGCAAGGCGTTCACAATTGTTTTGTGGTCACAATCAAGGTCATCAGCCAACATCCGAGATGTCAACGATGGATTTTCTTCAATCGTTTCAAGCACAGCTTGCCTGTCAGCTTCTCTTGGACGAGCGCGGTTGGTTTCTAAAACTTTCTTCATCTTTTTCAGACTTTTCAAAACATCTGTACACTGCACTTTTGCCAACTGTGTTTTCGTTCCAAGTCAGATTGATGCGTTCTCTTGCCATCGTTGCATTTGAACCCAACAGCCATTCGTGCATCATCACCAACCTAATTTGTTCGTTTCTTAACTTTATTATAAAATAAGTAGACAAATTATATAAAATCCAGCGCGGAAGGAGTCGCAAAAAATGGAAGACTTCCAAAAAACGTTGCAAGCATTTTCTCATAACTTTTTCTTATCTAAATTACGTTGATAAGCTATTGTCAAACTCTAGCAAAGAAAAAGTGCGTGCAGCAGGTGCAATATAATTTTGTGTCTCGTGCTACAGCACATTAGCAAGACTTCTGAAAAGTCAATAACGGAGTCGAATTTTTCGAGAATTAAGCTATCGAATGATAACCAGAAGTCCAATAAAACAGCGAAAAAGGCTCCGTCTCGAAGGGTTATTCAACAAGATTTCTCAGAAGATGGCGGTGTGGCCGAAATATCATCCAGCTATTCGTACAGCGATCTACAATCAGCAATCAACAACGACAACACCAACGCAGTCTAGCTACCTCGCGCCTACTAAACAGTAAAGTTTTCATACTTAAATTGATACCTTACGGAAAGGTTAGGTTTCAAAATATTGATGAACAAATTTATTTTATTTACATATATTCATAAAAAATTAACTATACTCATCAATCATATCGTACGTCACGAGCAAATCATCTTTATTCATCGCTACAAATATTCACCATACAATCAATTCTATTATCACTTTCTATTTTCAAGTTCAAATTTGCGACATGCACAGTCAAAGCCTATCAGGGTCTGGTTTGGCGTGCTTGAGATCAAATATGCCTTAAATATGCTACAAGATTATAGATCTTTCAGCTTTGGTATAATGCCACTACAAGCAATACCTCAAAGCCATCGATATGATTGGAAATTTTAGGACAACAGATGCCTGTCACAAATAACGTTACACATTGAATGCAATGCCACTTCATCAACTCTAACTCTCCAGATCATATCTATATATTTATTTATCTATTCATATATGCACATACACATAGATATGTATATATAAATGTGTACGTGTACATATGTATATATACATATATAAATATGTGTATATACATATATATGTATTATAGATAAGATGACACATACATGTATACATGTAATATAGATGATAATAATGATAATAATATGCATGTAATATAGACATATAGATTTCTTTCACCTGACGGATTATGTAACTATCACGTGTACGCCTACTCTATGTAAGGGTTCTCCTGATAAGGCCGGCTCAGACGAAGGGTACTGGTACTGCCCACCGGGCGAGGCTGCCAAGGTCGAAATACGTGTACTGGGCTGCCCATAACAGAATACATTCATGGCTCAAGAATAATTATTGAGCATATTTTCATTAATGGTGATCAATTTGATGAATTATCTCTCCAGTTTTGGTTTAGAATCTGTTTATATTCGCTCCAAATGTGTTCAAATTATGTATCTCAGAAATCAACGCATTTCAGTGGATGAGTTTCACAATATGCGGAACGAAAACGGACATCAAAAACAATTAGCCGTAAAACGCTTAAGAGAAACTAGAGTGATCAAGGGCCGTCCTACAAAAGGTCTTCCGACCATCTCATAATTTCCGGAAAACATTCAAAAGATTCGATGTGAAGTTCAACAAATATGGAGCGTACGATGTGCAAAATGGCTCGAAAAGCTCGGCATCAGTGAATGCAGCTCCCAAAATATTATCAAAATCAGGAGCTGCGCAGCTGCAAAATCTCGTATTACTTTATGGACGAAAAGATGAAAGAAGAACGGCTTTCAAAGGCTTGTCTACTGCTCCATTTGATGCTGGTGCTCGCTTGTCGAGGCCGCTTTTTACCAATAAATAGATATCGACGGTCAAACAATTCTACGATAGTCAGATTTAACGGCAACATTTTAAGAAGGATGAGCAAAAGTTCGTGGTAGCGAAAACCATGGGCCGCATTATTCTTCGCCCTCTGTGATGGTTTGGGTCGGTTTTTCCGCAACTGGAAAAGCGCCGTTGGTCAACATCAGCAGAAAGATCAAGTCAGCGTTGCCATCTGTCACCAACAAGTTTTACGGGGCGAATTGGAGTCTTGGAGGACTCAAAACTTTGACGCCGGCGGACTTACGCTTCAGCGAAACTGGGATCGTGCACACGGTCCGCTCAACGATTGCTACCTTTTAAGAGCATTCCAGGATCCTACGGCAGGGACACTTGGAAGTCAAACTCGCCGAATGTCAATTTCAATGAACTACACCGAGTGGTCCGCACTGGAGGAAAAGTCTCGGCTGCTCATTACATTAGTTTAGGCGCGGTTGAAATGGCTTTCACAAGCACTTAATTCGAAATTAAAGTGAAAACGTGTGCGAGTATCGTTAGAATTTTCGCAAGCGACTTCGAATGTATAGAGCGAATGTACAGAGGTTAAGAGGAAATTTTGAGAATGTGTTCTAAGCTTTTCTGGCTCTTTCTGATTAGGAGGAAACAAATGAAAACCAATCTCATTCCCTGTGGAGTAGCTTTTCATAGAAGTGTGAGTAACTATTGAAAAGCTGAGACCAAAGGCTACTGTCCCACTTTGCCGGTTTTTCGAGCACTCCTATATAATGCTATATCATCCATGTTGAAAACATGTTTCACATTCGCTTTTCGCCTTCATTTTTATCGCGCATATAATCCATTAGAAGCCGAAAAGCATATCTATCTGTAGAGAAAATTTCGTAGTAGCCTAGTCAATCGTTCTAATGGGAGTTTCTCTCGAAGTGGAAAAAAGTTGCACTCTAAATTCTTTCTATTTTGACTGCCACTTGCAGTGGTATGATGTTCATACTATACCCAATATGTGGAGTGCTGTGCTAAAACGTTTGCGTCAGCCGGGATTCGAACCCAGATCTCACGCGTTGTCTGCCAACAGCCAACCGTCGACGGTCTGGCGGAAAGAGTGAGATCTGGGTTCGAATCCTGGCTGATGCAAACGTTTTTGCGCAGCACTCCACATATTGGGTATACTATGAACATCATACCACTGCAAGTGGCAGTCAAAATAGAAAGAATTTAGACTGATTATCGATATCCAATGTCTGTCAACACAAGTGGGTTCAATGTCGATAGCGGCTGCCCCGCCAGACCGTCGACGGTTGGCTGTTGGCAGACAACGCGTTATAGCGTAAATAAGAGTGCTATGCAAAGCGAGCGTCGGTAGTGCAACGGTTAGCATACGCTCCCGGAAAGAGTGAGATCTGGGTTCGAATCCCGGCTGACGCAAACGTTTTGCACAGCACTCCACAAAAAAAAGTTTCAGTTGAATTACAACGTATCGATGGTCCCGCCTCGCTCTGCTTCTGCCAGGGGTCGTCACTGCCGAATAGCCCGTATACAACTTGACGAAAATGTAAAACTCGATCTTGTTTCTCCGGCTAAGCCGTATTTCCAGGATTAAGCACGTCACTAGAGTTAGAAAACATTACCGACCAGATGATCACTAAGAGCCTGAAGAAAGAGCTCCGTCCGGCGAGGCTAGAGCATATCAAGGGACCAAAGGAGATCAAAGACCAAGCGAGCTTTTTGAAAAGCAAGCATATTTTTGAGTACTCTGAAGCTTGTGCTGTAGTTTGAGTGCTAGCGCTCCATAGAAGGAGTTTTATCCAGAGAAATATAAGCCACATAAAAGAAAAAAAAACGCGTGGTTGCGTGAAACATAATTTTATTTCAGATTTTACAGTGTTATAAAAGGATATTTTAAAAAACCAGCCATATATGGTTTTAGTCAGAGATTCAAGCTTTTGAATGATTACTATCACTCCCATGAAATTTTTTCTACAGCAAATTAGGTCGAATATTCATTTGTCGCTATTTAACCAAAAAGTACACATTTATCATTGTCAGCATCACGAATTATTTAACCCCTTCGAGACGGCATGTACCTATGTGGTACACAGTTGTTTCAAGGCTTTTCGTAGAGAAAAGAAACTTCTTCCTAAGTTTCTAGTAATCAAGCAAAAGCTGTAATTTCGTCAATTTCAATAATGTGCTATGTTTCCAAAAGGTCTTTCTTGTTGTGTACAAAAATAGTATTACATTCATGCTCGGTTTCGTTTGCTTGCTCGGCTGAGGTGTGCGGATGGTTTTCTGCTAGACCTTGAAAGGTCCTTTGCTAGCTCAAATCTTGACGGTTTTCAATCTCAGATCGGTATTCAAAAAGGCTTTCATAAAACGCTGTAAGAGCGAAAAAAGAGATTACGTTTTACGCCAATAGTAGTTCAGTTGTCATTTGAGCTTCTCGTAATGGTTATTGGTACTTATATGTTAAGTTTATGTGTTAGAGGCACCTTATCGCTACACAAAAGTCAAGTGTCGCAGAGGAAACTTTTGTGGAGCCATTCATGGTAGGAAGAAGGGGAGAAAAAATAAGAGAACAAAAAGGAAAATAGAAATGTGAAGTATTTCAATTCTGAGAAAACATCATCACTGCAAAAAAGGTAGATTTTCTGCAGTCACATTTCTAATGAATAAGAAAAACACACAGTTATGCGAAACATCCTTAATTCTAAAGATGAAAGTTACATTCCTGGACTAACAATGCGCATTCATCTCCTTCTCCTCAACGTTTCCCTCATTTATGTTGTAAGGGTGTTGATAAAAAACATGTTTTCTATCATGTGCTACTTCCAAAAAACAGTCATACAGAGGCTTTTCTGCCACCTAACCGGGGTAGGCCTTGATCGAGTTCGCATTCATCATTTTGTGGAGCACTTTTTTCCTATGAGTGCATTTTCTCCATCGGGGTCTACGATGCTACGATGCTACGATGCTACGATTTTTTACTAATGCTGTAGGTTTTCTATCACAGACAGTTTTCATTAGTAATCACATTGAGTAGTGAAATACGCCTAACTTTTGGAGTAATTAGCCCGTTTCTTCAACTTTACAGCGGGTAATGTTGGCATTACATGGTTGATGCTCACAGCACTTCATCGTCATGAATAATAGGATTTTAAAGAAGAGATTTCTACAGGCACTTCTGCTAAAACTCACGCTCATGCGTTCTAAAAGCTTTATCCTTCAATAGGTATAAGAAATCCTCTCCAAGTGAACATATTATCAACGCGCAACTATTATTTGATACAGTATGTCATGAGGTTTGTTATAGGGCTAACTTATAGGGTCGGTACACATGTTTCGACCTTAACAGCCTCATCAGTCTGGCGGTACCCCTCGTCTTTTGCCAATCCTCTCGATGCGCTCAATCCCTTATACTAAGAGTGGGCGACGACGAACGTTTTACAAGATGTTGGAATTTAAGCATGGTTTTAAGGAAAAACGAAATTTTTGATATATTAACTATATCAGCCAAGAGCATTTGAGTGTACAACAGTGTATTCGGTAACAATTTCACTTAGTGGACGGTGTAAATTGTTCGTCGCTGCCTACTCCTAGTATAGGGGACTGAGCGCACCGAGAGGATTGGCAAAGACGAAGGGTACCGCCCCACTGATAAGATTGTCAAGGTCGAAACGCGTGTATCGGGCTCTATAAGTCAGCATTATAACAGACCACATGACTTGTTGGCCTTTCTGCGTATTATTGTCGCGTATCATCTGAACATGAGACCGTATTCTCGTACTCATCATTTGCCCGCTAATCGTAGCTATGTTAGTTCTATAATCGACTTTCAGATATTCGGCATGTAAGGTTCGCAGAAGCCAACAGATTCCTTGCAGCTGAGCTATACGCTTCCTTAAACATCTCCCATTGCCATCAGATAGGGCAGGATTCTGGGCAACAACACCTTTTTTGACCACTCACCGATTATCTCTTCGTCAGTGTTTTCTTGAGATGACCGAATGCAATACAATAAAATAGTGGCTGAAATTTTGAGGGTAAGGGTGCCCTTTATTCAAGGATAAGGATTAGCGCGCAATTTCCTTAATCGGCAACTTAAAAAGGGCGTACCTGCAAAGACAATGAACGTGGAATGACAACAATAAAGAAAACGATAAATATACATTAAATTTCCTCTAATAATTTCCCCTAGATAAGCGTGTGGCATTTCACACAAAATTTTTCGTAACTCAAAAGTATTCGATTTTTCTTTCCGAATACGAACTATAAGTAATTGCAATACATTTATTTGACCGTTTCTTGCGGTGTCATGGTCTTATGATATACCTAATAATGTGGAGTGCTTTGCATAAACATTTGCGTCAGCCGAGATTACACAGCACTTCACATTCTTACATATTATACATTATATCATTATATATCACATATTATCACATAACATTATACATTATTATACATAACACATTATTGGGTATATTATAAGACCATGACACCGCAAGAAACGGTCAAATAAATGAATTGGGATTGATTATTGAAACCCAATATCTGTCAACACAAGTGAGTTCAATGCCGAGAGAGGCTGCCCCGCCAGACCGTAGACGGTTGGCTGTTGACAGATAACGTGTTATAGCGTAAAAATAGTGCTGTGCAAAACGAGCGTCGGTGGTGCAACGGTTAGCATACAATCCCGGAAAAAGTGGGATCTGAGTTCGAACCCGGCTGACGCAAACGTCTTTGCACAGCACTCCACATTATTGGAAACTATAAATATTTGTGCAAATCAACAGTCTGTATACTTTCATGGTTAGGCATGAGCTATGCATGTGGTCTGTTATGGGCGCTTAAACAGTGGAATACGTCTGTTTCACCCATTCTAGCCTCGTCAATTGCACAAACCCTTTCGACATAGCCAATTCTCTTAAGGGGTATTCAACCTCCTGGCATAGAGAAGACGTTGGCGCACTATTTACACGGACCATAAAATGAAAATAATCGATGAATGGGTAGTTTTACACACTTTTTCTTGGTTTGTATTTACGAAATATCATACCGTTTGTTTCGAGTGTTCCATAAAGACTACGCTTAAATTCCAATATGCCTGACAGTTTTTCAAAGCTATCCATCTTTATATAGAATCTATATATAGAAAAGTACTGTTGTTTACTCATGGACGGTCACAATAATCTGCCACGAGGTCATACTGAAGTTACTTTGAGAATATGGAACTTATGGGAGCAACAGAGAAATCGTCTTGAGGGCAATTAATTGAAATGTAGATTACGCAAAATAAGTGGAGCATGTGCAGTAGCAAAGGTTGCAACAATGGATAAGGGACACAATTTGATTAAATGGCGACATATATTTAAGCCGATCTTATTCGCTTGGTAGAAATCTTTCACAGGAGAGTTAGGAATTGGTCGCATGCCTCAATCTCTAGCAAGAGCCTTACGGTCACCATTTGAACCACCTTTCATAACGCTACGACACCCAAAATAGAAGCATGCTTCACACGATCACATGTTCTTTTTCTTATCTCGCTTATATTTCGTTGAACAAAACTCCTTCCTTAGAGTACCAGTACTCATTTAATAGCACAAGCTTCCAAAAACTCGAAAATGTGTTTGCTTTTCGAAAAAGCTTTTTTGATCTTTGATCTTCGTGGACCATTTGATTTGTACTTCGAATGTCGCCGGACAGAGCTCTTTCTCTAGAGCATTTGAATCATCCCATAGCATAATGTTTCCTAATTCTACCACTATACTTATTTTCAGGAAATACGGTTTAACAGAGTAGATGAGATGAAGTTTTGCATTTTCGGCAGGTTGTTTGCTGGCTATTCGAGAGGGCGACGGCCGTGTTGTGAGGGAGGGGAAGGGGGAGAGCAGGCAGGTCAAGCGGGACCATCGACAAGTTGTTATTCAATTGAGAATGTTTTCTCCGCTCTGGAAGAAACTGCTAATAAAACAACTGACTAAAATACTACGAAAGTTTCTCTACACGATGGTGTGCTTTTCTAATTCTAACGAATCATAATGCGTCGTAAAAATGAGGGTGAAAGGGGATGTGAAAAAAATTTTGTTTTGGATGTCACAGCGTCATAGAGGAACGTTTTGAAAAACTCACGACGTGAAATTGTAGCAAGAGATTTAAGCTCTCAGATAATTATTGGCACCTCTATGAAAATTTCATGTTCAAGGAATGAGATCGGCCTAAATATTTGTCGCCGCATAGCATATTGTATCGGATAATGTTCATGACAAAGTATATGCGGTAATACCGTTTCTTTCAAGTATTTTATTGAGACCACTCTCAAATTTCAGTATATCTCATAATTATCATTTGAGCCAACATGCTATATGGTCTGCTATGGGCTCTTGTACAGCCCGATACACGTGCTTCGGCCTTGCAACCTCGTCAGTCGAGTAGACCCTTCGTCTGTTGCCAATACTCTCGGCGGTCCCTACATCCTCCCATAAAGAGGTAGACGACAACGAACGATCTACACAATCGCCGCCACAAACTTGAATCGAGCTGGAGAAGAGCCCATAACAGATCACATGACATTTGCTCAAATAGTAGTTGTGAGATATGAGGTTATGTAGAAAAGAAATACATACAAAACGATGAAGAGAGTTCCGAAATTTTATACCTTTTGTTTCGAGTGTTTTCCCAAGATCACACTCAAATTTTAACTTATCCCGTAATCATTATTTGAGCCAACATGTCATATAGTCTGTTAAAAGGGCAGACTTATAATGTCCGATACTCGTTTTTCGACGTTGACGGTCTCACGGTTAAGTGTACAACACTGTGTGTTCGGTGGTAATTTCACATGACATACAGTGTAAAATATTTGTCGTCGCCTACTCTTAGTGTAAGAGACTGAGCGCCCCGAGACGATTGCCTAAAGATGAGAAAGGTACCGCCCAATTGATGCGACCCATCAAGGTCGAAACGCGTGTATCAGGCCCTATAAGCCAGCCCTTTCAACAGAGCACACGACCTATTGGCTCAAATAATAATTACGAGATAATTTCCAATTTATTTATAAATTTCATTCCTAAAGTACACCAATAGTCTGAAAATCGCAATATACTTGATGGTAAAGAGTGCTGTGCAAAAGCTTTTGCGTTAGATAGTTTTCGAACCACATTTCACCCTACCTGCGGCGCGTGCCGAGCCTTTGCTTTACCGGCACCATATAACCGCTGAGAGAGGTGAAATAGAAAGAATTCTGATTAACTGACGATACCCAATATTTGTCAGCATCGGTGGTTTAGTGCCGATAGCGATCACCCACACCAGACCGCTGACGGTTTATTGCTGACAGATAGACGCCATGCAGCATAGAAAGGAAAAGAAAAAACGGGCGTCGCTAGTGCAACCGTTCAGCACACGCCTCTTAAAAGGGTGGAATGTGGGTTTGAATCCCAACTGACGCAAAAGTTTTTGCAGATCCCTTCATCAATGGGTATATTATAACATCATACCACCACTATGGGCAACCCAATAAAAAAAATTCTGAATCCGAAAATTATCGAGAGTTATCGACAGCTGGAACCGCATGCAGTATGCATTATTACTTTTAACTAAATAATCATTGTTTTTTTTTGATATTCAACTGCTGTGATGACTTTTAAGCACTGTATATGAGGATATGTACTAAAACCTGCAGGTGAATATCGTAAAAAAATTGAAATACTTATTACAGTTGATTGAATTATAAAAACAGTATAATTCTCAAGCATCTCAACTTTTTTCTACACATAAGAGCCGTAGCCAGTGATGTAGAGTGATGTGAAAACTTTTGCGTCAATTCAATTTCAAATTCAGATCTCTCTCTACCCTAGATCACGTGCTCTAATCCGGTGCACTGCTGACGCTCGCTTTGTCGTCACTCTTTCTACGCTACAACACGTCTATCTGTCTCTATCTCTGACATCATATCACCGCTAAAAGCGGCCATCTGAAAAGAACTGGACTTGATCATCCAATACTCAATATCAGTCAGCTTGACTGAGCTCAAGGTCGATACCGACTACCTGAACCAAACCGTTGGCAATTGGTTGCCGAAGATAGATGCGTTGCAGCGTAGAAAGAGTGATGTCAAAATGGGAGTCAGTAGTGTAACAGGTTAGAGCACGCACTCCCGGATAGAATGAGATGCGAGCTTGAATCCCGCCTAACGCAAAGTTTTGCACACCACTTCGCATCACTGGGTATATCTGCAATACCATAGCACAGTTCAAAGCGGTCGAATAAAAAGGATTTGATTTGATCATAAGAGCTATAAACGGCACAAAAGCATAAGAGCGTGTGGAGTAAACGGTGATATATCATGGTAAAACGAGAAATCAAAAAATCCTTCCTAAAAGGAAAAAACCCAATTAAATAACAAAAGTCGTGCCTCACAACAAGATTAGAGCTGCGCGCAGTAATCTCTATTGTCGTCCCAAACGGGTCAACATGCCAGTATGGCTTTGGTTCGCAAACCATACAGTGCGAAACAATAGGCCCTTTCAAAAACAAATTGGATTAGAAATTAACGAGATATAGGCTATCAAATGAGTATTAATTATCTTGTGAAGAAACCAAGCATAGACGCCAGTCGTCAAGTAACAGTTGCCGAGTTAAACGTAATTTGTTCTTGGTTGCTAAACGCACTAACGAGTCTTTCAAGAAAGCAAAAATGGGAATAAAGTTAACGAGACTTAAGATATCGAATAATTACTAGTAGCTTTGGAGAAAAACAAAAAAGGTGCCGCCCCCGAAAGGTTAAGCATCATGTGTTGAGATGGATAATCACAACTTATTGGAAAGAAGGAATAGTGTGTTATGTCCTGTGTATTAAGAATGGTGGACCTTAAGAGTCAATTTCAATGAATAACCAGCTCTTTCTGATGAGGAGGGGACAACTGAAAAACCGACCTCATTCAATGGAGAGGAACTCTTCATAGGAGTGTTAGTAACCATTCGAAAGCTGAGACATCAGGCTACAGCCTCGAATCTCCGACTTGTCAAACACCATTTTATTATAATGCTCTATAAATCGACACAAAGCTATGTTTCAGATGCGCATATTTCTCCAAGGATAGTGCTTTTTCTATGGACTATTTGCAATTGTTCGGTAGCGTAATCGAGTTTGATTCGAACATTGTGCTTATGTCCTGAAAAGACAGTTTTTCTGAAACGCAACAGGCTAAATAAATTGACCTCACATCTGCAAGTAAAGGCCCCATTCGGCAATTCATTTGGGTGTGCGTGGCTGATGGAGATAGCCACGTTCGACGAGGCGATGATCATTGATTTTTGGGCATATGAAAGAGTAGAGAAGTATTGAGTCAGCAATTCACGTGGCCATCTCATGCACACACACGTGAGTTGGCGAAGGAGCGCACTGATCGCAGATGGGAATCCAAATCATTTTACGTGCTGCGTTTTAGAGAAATGGTCTTTTCAGGACATAAGCACAGCGTTAGAATTGAATTTGATTACGCTATCGAATGATAATAACAGTCCAGAAAAAGCTTCGTCCGGCAAGAAATACGATTGTCCGAAGCCAGGAAATTATTTCCTATTGCAATGTCAAAAAAATCTTTTCCAAAAACCACGATGTGGGGCTGTAGACTCAGGTTTCAGCTTTCGAATGAATACTAACACTTCCATGAAAAGTTCCTTTCTGGCGAATGAGATCGAATTTTGATTTGCCTTCCCTCTCTTACTCAGAAAGGACCGATTAACCAAGAGCGAAAACAGTAAAGACATCCAGATCTAGAAAGGGAAACGAGCTTTGAAAAGCCCTTCTACTATAAAACTGTGTTGTCAAAGTTGAGTAATCACATGCCTCTCGCAACCGCTGGCTGGCGTGAGTTGAGTCACTCTAATGGGGTCGTAACAGGGGATTCCTCCAATATAGAGGCACTCTCGAATGAGAAGTTCACTCGAAAGCACCCTTTTATAAGGAAATTTATAAGGGGAGGGTGTAGTCGAGCGCCCACCGACGTCCGATGGAGATCGATGGCGTCGCGAGGACGCGCTTGAGGCGGGCGCGGCATTCTCACTGGAGTGCGATTCCCAGCCCCTTATTGATTTTTGGTTAGCATACTGATTCGCAAATCTGCGGGTATAATGTACCCCAAGGAAGTGGTTTCATTTATGTAACCCAAGAAAATAATGTGTTATGACAGTTCAAGAATGTCATACGTTTAGTTTCGAGTGTTTTCGAGCCATCGCTCAAAACAGTGTTTTACCAGCCAAGAGCATTAGGTAGTATATCCCTGGCCGTTGGGTAATCTTTTTATCAAAGGCCACGGGTAAATAGTATAGCGTCGGCCTCTGTGTAAAGGGGGGATCTCTCGCGGAACCGCGAACAATAGATACCGTGCGAGTGACGAAGCTGTGAAGCCGAGACATTGCTTTGCACTGTATGAGTGTCCACAACAGACCTAATATGTTATTTCAGTTCTAGAATAAACGAGTGCAGAAAAGTTTCAGGAAGAGAAAGCACTTTTGAGTTGCGAAATTCTGATCGGCTGTGACGAGTGAGAGCACTGACAACACATCTGGCGACATTAATCATGCACTATATTCTTAATAGCGCAAACTAAATTTATCAATTTCATCCTATTTTAAAGTACGGCATCAAAAATTAAATAGGATAACTTCTAAGGAATTTAAGATTGGTGCCATTAAAATGGAAATGAATGAACAGGGTAAGAGTTATTTCGATGTTCTGCGGTAGAAAAACCTAATGAGGGCGCATTCACCTACTTCGGAGCATGCGGATTTCCCGGGTTGCTCGCTATATATTACTTTCCTTTTTTGCAATAAGTCTATGCGCTCCAGACACACGCGAATTATCTGCAGCTATACATGTATTTTTGATTGTTTGTACTACCTTAAACTGATACCAAATGAAGGTCTGATGTTGTGTTATCCATCGGATTCAGTAATGATATAAACTACTCATATCGATCGTGTTGAAGGGCTATTGCTGGGCACCGCCTATACGCTTAATACATTACTGAGAAGGGAACAGTAGACCCAGAGACTTGAATGAACGATTGGGTAACCAGTAAGTTCCTGGAAGAGATATTCGCGGGTTTAAAATTATATAAGACCTCACGATTTTTCGTATCTCAGCATCTTACGAGTGTCAAAACAATACTTCTTAATGCAAAGTGTTTTTAACAATGATAATATGTATATCACATCAAATGTTGGTGATACTTGAGCAAAGAAGCTCTGCGATAATTTTTTTTTTGTTCTCTCTCACTCACTACGACCGCTACGACTCATTGTAGTAACTTTCAATGGAAGTACAATTTACTACCCTCAAAGTTCTGCGCACTGAACTCATTCAAATCACTTTCTTTATACATTATCAAGCGTGAAATTGAAAGTTTCCGCAAGTTATCTTTAGCACAATATCTGAGATCTAAAAGCTACAAACTGACTATATAAATTTCAAACTAGAAGCTCTGTGTTACGGAGCAAGATACTGAACGCGTAACAAAAACCATTAGGCATATTCGAGGAACAGTTAAGAGTAACTTTACTAAGTATATGTGAGTAGCGAAGACTTACTATAATTCTGATAAAATGATAACATCTTTTGAGTCTTGTCACAGAATGGCACTTATAAAGTACTAGGCAGGTGCCTGTTCTGCCTTTCCAGCTCCTAAATTGCACGATGACCTTCGTTTCGGTTCAGCCGTTCTCCTGCATTGGGATATACCCATACTTATAAAGGAATCGATCCCGAGTAACAAATCACCGTAAGCTACGTGAGTCAAGTCAGTCCACTGAGGAGGCTGGAAAAGCGAAACAAGCACCTGTCCAGTACTTTGTGAGTGTCATACCAAACCTCATAAAAGACTCAAAACATGTTTTCATACCATCAGGTTGTCATTGTTTTTAGCGCTGTCTATAAAAGTAGTCGAATTAAGAGACAAAAACTTATCTTTTTTCCAGCCAACGCGAGCTTGACAGTTGTTGTTGCATTATCATTAAATTCAAATCGTGCCTGACGTTTCATCGACAATGCCTTCTTCAGTGCTTGAACGTACGCTGATAGAGCTGCCAGTTTTGAATTGATATCAAGCTGTGGAATAAATGTAATCTGACAACATGCTTTAAGCCTTTCATGAGGTCTTATATGGCGCTCATATAGTGCAAAACAGGCGCTTCGACATTACAGACTTGTCAGTTACACGGTTTTTTTCGCCCTAGCCACTTCTGCGTGGAGCTATGTTACCAAATTATATCGTTTTGAGAGAGATTTCAAAACACTTGAGAAGAAGTGTATGGTAATCATTTTTCACCAGTCACGAACAAGGAAGTGTGCAACACTGCCAGTGGGTGATTTTTCACCCAAAAGTGCCTGTAAGTAATTCGGCGTCGCTCTTCTATACAGGGAATTTTTCCTCGAGGAACCTACTGAACCGAAAGGCACCTATAACTGAACAGGCTGTGATGCCGAAACACGTGTCTTGCACTGTATAAATGCCATAAAAAAAACTCTTGGAAAGCTCAATATATGCTATCAGATTTTATTTTTTAACGAGGTCTCGAAAAGACTCGGAAAGAAAGGTATGGAATAATTGCTAGACAAAAAATCGAGCGATCTTCTCATTATTTGAAACATCAATAACGCTCTGCTCTCAAAAAGTGCTGACAATCTAACAGCTGTGGTTCAAAAAGATTCGTAAAGGAGACGATAGTCTTGGAGATCTGAAACGTAATGGCTGACCATAGGAAGATTAGAAGGCATAAGAAAAGCAATCATCAAAATTGTCCTTGTGAAACCACGTGAGGTGTTGCAGAAGAACTCGAGCTTCACCATCCCACCATTTTCGACATTTGAAACAAATCGCAAAAATAATTGCCCTTTTAACACAAACTAAAACCGCTTGCTCACACTTACCTAATAAGTGTCGGTCTTCCCAATTTTCTGTTTAGATGCTCTATTCTACCAGCACAAAGTGTTGTGTTCGTTCCGCCTGTGTATTATTCAACACAAGAATCAGGTGTGTTGTACGTAAGTTCATGCGGTCTCCCTCTCTATCATCACGAAATGTTACGCAATTGCCCGACATAGACAGTTATACAAGCTGTTCCCACCATTTAATGAAATAATGCCCTTTCGAAACACTGTTTTGGACACCTTTTTATGACGGTACCTACGTTGTATATGCCGAAAGGCAGCCTCGGGTTACCATCCCATTAGGGAATGACAAATTAGTGTTTTCTTTATAGGGTCTACCTCTCTCTCTCTCTTGGTTAGACATCAGTGGGTGCCCTTTTGTAGCCACTGGATATGGCTGCTCCTCTTGCCAAGTACAATTATTTACTTCTCTCGTCTTCTAGTGTGCAAACACTTGTAGGTGTTGGATAATCTAGCGGACAAGTATTCATTCTGTAAAAGGTTGAGAAAGAGTGACAGTGCACTACTACGTTTTCATTGCTATGCTTTCGATCACTTGTATCACCTGTCGCCCCGTTGATCGTCGAGTGACTCGAGCGGGTACCAGCAAACACTTCCATTTTTCCTTTTTGCGTGCAAGACTAGCCCAGTGGGTCCTTCTTGCTCTAGGGATTCGCTGAGCATCATATCTTCCTTCTATAGCTTTCGCGGAGAAATCGGACCAACGGATCAGCGGTCTTCCTGTAATGCGCTTGATGTCTCGAGGAATCCAGTCGGTAACGGCTCTCGTCGATCGGTTGTCGTTGAAGTGCATCACGTGTCCAGCCCACCTTATTTTCGATATCCTGGCGTGTAGAACGGCGTCTCTGATCTTCGATCATTGATGAAGGTTGGAACATTGGATTTTTCATCTTATTTGCAAGAAGCGGGATGCCCCTAGCATCGACCATTCTACTGCGCGTTCAATAACGTCAAGTGACCCTTCATTCTGCTTGCATAGTGACCATGTTTCTGCTGCATGCGTTAGAGCAGGGATAATCGTCAAGTCGAAAAGGTCTGCGCGGCTTCGGATGTTCTTTTCCTTATTCTCTTCACCAAATCTTTGATGCACTTAAACGTCGCTTAAGCCGCTCGTTTCCTGCTACTCAACTCTGGACCAAGGCTGTCCATCATGTTGATCTCACGATCTAGATAGACGTAACTGGAGCATTCAAAAATGTTCGTTTCATTGAGCTTGAATGGCGCATTCAAAACTCATGCGTTGCTCATGGACATCGTTTTCGTTCGATTTAGTTGAAACCAATCATTCCACAGGCGCTGTTAAAATCGGTGAACAATCGTTGCGCTTAGCTGATGTTTGGTGTTATGAGGACGATATCATCAGCAAAGCGAAGATAGTTTAATTGTCGGCAGTCAGTTGTCACTAACATATCGTCCCATTCTAATATTCAGCATGACGTTTTGTAGGGTGGCAGTGAACAGTTTTGGCGAAAGTGTACCGCCTTGTCGAACCACTCTTCTTACGTCAATGGTGATATTGTTGTAGAATGGAGATATTTTGATCGTGAAATCTTTATAAAGCTCACGAGGATCATTATGTACCGAGTAGGGACGCCCTGGTCTCTATAACCGCTTCTGTTTCCACTGAATCAAAAGCTTTCTTCAGATCGATTAAAGTGAGACAGAGTGATTGCTTGTACTTTCGTGAAAATTCAATGGGTCTTGTAATCACGTGGTTGTGGCCTATGGTACTAAATCCATTTTGGAATCATGCTTGTTCGCATGGCTGTCCTTCGTCCAGTGTTCTGTCAATCCTGTTTAGGATGACTCGAGTAAAGAGTCTATAGGCAACGGACAGCAAGCAGATTGGGCGATAATTGCCTATGTTGCAAAGGAAAGGTCTCCCTTTTTGAACAACATAGGGTCTTGCTCGTTTTCCATTTAATAGGGCCTTGATTCTGACAGGTAGCGAGTGAAGAGCTAAGCCAGGGTGTTGATGAGAACTGTTGGCAGGTTTTTCAGGTACCCTGGTCTAATCCTTCTGAATCGGGTGTTTTTCGATTCTTCACCGAAGCTATATCATGTCGGATTTCGGAAGGGAGGATCAGTGAAACTGCATATTCGTCTTCTTCTTATTTATATGACGTTAAGAGGACATGGCTAGCGAAGAGATCCGAGTAGTATTGCTGGATGATTCGGAGTGCAATCATCTTGATCTTATAGTTGGCAAAGCCTCACTGAGCTTTGCGAATGCTCTTCCCAGCTTCTGCAGCTTCTGCCATCACTGCTGCTCTTCTCTCTTTGAGGTCTTCCTGTATCGCTTCTCTGCAGTGTTTCGTATGTTTGGACGTAAGGTTTCGGTTGCCTATAGCTCGTGCGATTAGCAAGACCTACGTTTCGCTGCACAAGACTCCTTCCTTGGGGTGCCAATTCTCATTCGTTAGCACAAGTTTCAAGAAACAAAAATGCGTTTACTTCTTGAAAAGGCTATATTAATAGCGCTGCAGGATAAAGAAAAGATTTGTGCTTTACACCTTGTCGGACAAAGCTCTCTGTTTACACTATCAATAGTTATACGATAGCGCATGAATGAGTGATTCCAACACATAGTTTATTCTCTGAACACACCGCTCAACAACTGAAAGAAGATCGAGTTTTACATTTTCAACGAGCATGTTTGCCGCCTTATTCACATAGTGGGGGTGGGGGGAGGGCGAAGTAGGGGCCGAACGGGGCGGGCGATCGATTGTGTTTGACATGTTGTTATTGAATTAGGAATTTGTTTCCTCTTTGGACAAGTGCTTCAACTAAAACGATTGACTTGGATGCTGCGAAAGTTCCTCTACCTATTGATATGCCTTGTGCGATTAGCGAAGTACATGCGTGATAAAAAGAGGGTGAACGGATGACGTGAAACATAATTTTATTTTCGATTTTAGAGCGTTATGAAAGAGTCTAATCGAAAACCGGCCAACTGGAGCCAATAATCTAAGCTTTGGAATGAATGCTAACACTCCTATGAAAATTTCCTGTCCAACGAATGAGATCGGTTTTTCATTTATCGCCGTCTAACATATAAGTACCAAACTTACCAAAAATGCAAGAGTGAAAAGTCATGCATCATCTGAGTTCTGTGCAATCTTTAGATGCTCAACAACAATGTCATAATTCTCGATGTTGACCTATATACCCGACAAAACCCTCAACAGTCTGCCTATGCCAAAGCTACAGTTCCGTTATCATAATCCATTTATCAGCGCTTTGGGCGTAGAATCTTCTGCACTTTTTCCATAGTTTTAGTAGCCATTCGATGACTTGAATCTCGGCCATTTTAGTTCTATGCTGCACTCTGGAAGCGCTTATTTGGTGCGCTGTAGCAGTGGAAACAAGATACACTCGGCACGCACCCTTGCTCGCTTAAGATGTGCGAATGGCACGTGGATGGGATTTTGCAACATTCGCAACAAGTGGCACCAAACCTGCTAAAAATTGCCGATGCAGTCTACAAACTCTTAGCTTAGTAAATGCACAGTAGAAAGGTCGATGCTAAGAAAAATATTCCGTATATTGCAATAATGAGAGAAAGGATGCAAAGTTCCGACTTACGTTAACGATAGAATATGAAAACGTCCTTTTACATGCCAGGCTATCGAAGATAAGGTAGGCCGGACATGTGATGAGTTTTAGCCCTTTGGGAGAGACGTGCTATAAAACGTAGCACGCCGGCGGGGCAGCGTCTCTCTTCATTACTGTGATAGGGGCACCGGGTCACCCCTTGAATTTGCAATGGCGATGCCGCAATAGAATTCAAGGAATTAGATTGGTGCACTGAGATTTTGAACAAACGCTATCATCATGAAATGATGGAATAATTGAAATGGCTTATGTATGTGGCAAAATGACATGAAATGAGGAATCTGAAATTTGAAATGACAAAAACTTCGCACATGGCAAGCTTTCAGAATGAGAAATGTAGTAAATGACTTGCCAATTCAGATAAAATGTGTCACGAACAGTTGAGGGGTGAGTGGGATAGAATTTGCTGGAAAGATCGTAACATTAGGAGCATTTATGAGAACGACTTTCTAAAAGAACTCCGTAATGACCCGTTCCGAACGGCATGTACCTGTGCTAGTACACGATTGTTGGGAAGCCTTGTTTGCTGGGCAGAAATTTTCCTTAACGCCTACAATGATCATTCAGAAGTTTAAATCTTTCCGATTTAATTAATGTATCTGTGTCCAAAATATCTTTCCTTTTGCGTTGTGGCGGCAAAAATAAAATAAGTTTCTTTTGGAAGTCGTGCAGTGAAAGTGTATTTCTGAAATATATTCACACAACGTCATCAAAAGAAATAAGGAGGACGAGCTCAAAATGCGTTGTTTTACCAACTATGCAGCTTTCCAATTGAAAAAAAATGGCCTTTAAACAACTCGACGTTCCTTGCCCTGGAAATATGAGTTTTCTCTTTCCCCTTATAAATTATCCCCAAAGCAACTTATCTTTTCATGGCAACAATGTTTGCTCACAATATAAGTTTTCTCTTAATATAAAAGAGAATCCACGATAAAGTTTAAACAACCTACTCAGGAAAGCAATACGTCACTTTCTTTTGGCTATTACGTACTACGGAAATATTTTTCTTTGCAAAAAAATACGTGCTAAAATCTCTATTCTTGAAGCTTTTGAATGGTCGCCCATAGTCTGAAGAGAAAAGCTTCTTTACAGAAAAAAGCCAGGGAAATACGAGAGTAATTTCATTGTATGGAACTGCATTCCACACTATTCGCAATGAAAATTTGAGATTTAGAGGCTACATGGGTGTTCTTTCCATTAAGAATAAGTCTGTAGAAAGTCTCTTTCACTATTTTCTGATTTTCATAACGTAAAGTTTCCTTACAAATCAAATTTCACTGTATGCCACTAAAAAACCTCTACTAAGTCGAAGTATTGATATATATTATATATATATATATATATATGTACGTATATATATATCATATATGTATATATTTATATACATATGTACATATATATGCATATGCATATATACTATATATATATATATATATATATTATATGTACAGGTTGCGCGGAAAGGTCTGATAGTTTTGTATTTTGTTAGTTCTAGCTTTGATATGACGTTTTCCTAATTCTGATAATTTCATCAAATTTCTTGACAACTTTGGCCTAAAACCTGTTCTAGTTATTTGTCCATTTCCACTAAGCATTGCCTGCCAGAAACAGTTAGTTCATATAGACTGGAGACCGCATCGAGCAGCATCTATCCTGTGCATATGGATACTGTCGAGTTAGGTCCTCCTCGAAGTCGTCACCTTTCCTTGGATTTAATTCGATGCGACTACGAACACCTACGTCACGACAACGATCACGTCAAGACTATCGAATCGCGCCAAGTTCGGATGACTACTCTCATTTTCGGGACACGGGATTATCCTAACAACGACATTCTAACTGCGCACTCAATCATGCCAAGCAATTTTCCATCCTGTTTACACAGTGGCCAGTTTCTGATGCATATATTGAAGCATGGGTGATGACCCCAAGGTCGGACTTTTGCCCACCACTTAATCTTTTGGGCAATTACTTCTTAACTTTGCTTACATATTTGATCCATTTCACCAATTTTTTTCCACTGTGGAGCATCCCAAAACTTCCAACATTAAGTTCGTTTTTTGTCTTCGCCTTAAATGCTTTAGAATACTCGTTGAGTACGTCTCCTGGCAATCTCAAGATATCCTAATTGGATATGATGTTCCATGGACATTTGCTGTTGACTGCAGAGAAATGTGAAGTGGGGAGCAGTCTCACACCACGCCGCGACGAGCATTACAACCACTTGGTCATTCTCGCAAAGCGCGTTGTCCAGGTTATAGCAAGAAATAAGTAGTGTATGTAAATAATCATTGAGCGTCTACAAAACGCAAAACCATCAGAAACGTCGTCTTCTCGTTGGAAATTCGCGATCCATTTTTTATCTCTATTTTTGTTGAATTTTATTTCACAACACACCATTGCTTCTGGGAGCAACTTTCCAACTTTCTCCGTTTCTCTTGAATCACTAAATTGAGAGGAAGTAGAGATCAAAATGATAGATTAATAATGAACTGTTCATTACATTTCTAGCTTACAAATTTTTTCATTGAATGGAATCTACTCCTTTACATGTAGGTGTAGTTTATGTTTCCTTGATTCAACTGCTTTCTAACTGTTGTATGACGCTGAATTATTCATCTAAGAAGATTGAGATTTAGTGGTACGTAGGATTTCGTCCTCCTTACCAAACTGAAATCTTTCGGGTAACTTGCTGACAGTTTCGATGGTTCATATTGGAAAAAGATGGTAGCAAAGCGGTGGCCATGGTGGTGTATTGGTAGCACGCGCCCTCCGTAAGGGTGAAACGGGGGTTCAACTGCTTCTTAAGGTTCAGTTATGCGTACCTCTTCATTTCAGATGTAGTGCATGGTATTTGCATTAGGGTTCGTATTTCACCTATAAAGTCGCCCTAACTCTGTGACATGCTATTACAACAATACATTTACCCCATCAGACTAATGTCTTGAATCTATATACGACATACTCATAGCGTTTTGTAGAGTAATCCACCACTTTCACTGTTTCATTCTTAATCTTTTTCTTCCCATTAAGACTGTTTTACCTGGGACTTGTTCACAGCTTTGATCATGTCGACCATTTGAACACGGCATTCCGATGGTAGTGGTTTTCGAAAATGAATGAAAATTGCCTGCTCTATACAAGGAACTTGGAAGGGCTACTCAGCTAGAGCCCAATTACTGATCTATTGTCGAGGTACCATTCGATGTTGTCAAGGAAGACACTCAACTTTGCCAAACTCGGCTGTATACATATTCCAGCAACAGCTAGAAGGCGAGATTGACTAGAGAGCAAACAGAGTTCCGAGATTGTTACTAGTATGTATGCTCGTCATCTTTCATATTGAAAACTTTGTCTTGATGCTAGAAAAAAACTCAACTTTATTCAAATCATAGCTAGAAAATAAAAACATCACGCAATTAACCATTGAAATATTGCAAAACGCAGTGATGTCGCTACGAACACAGTATATATGGGGAATATCACAAAAGCATCGGACCAGGTAAGATTCCACAGCGAAGAGCCGGAAGAACGAAAGAAGCGCCTGTGAAGGTATATATGCCACAGAAGACTTCATAGGAAGCTCAAACATGTTATCATGTTATCAGACTATCATTAACAACCACTGTGTAGAAAAAGAGACTTTCGGGTAGAAGTTCTCATTTGAGCGGTGCTCCTCCGAGCAAGATCGGACTCGAACGAGAACGAAGGCCACATCGAGAACGATCGACTATGGAGCGGCTCGGATAAAGCCTCCGAAGAACGTGAAACGCCCTGGAAAGTTGGCGCAAAGGATCCGCGCTTTTCAGCAAAACCACTTCCGTGGAGCGGCTCCATTAACCACGCCGGTACTTCTTTTTTAATTAGATTCTGGCACTGCGGCGAGTAACCGACTGTACTACCGCCACCGCCGCTGAGATAATGGGATAGACAGAATGATTCTGGGTTTCTTATACACTAATTGTTATATCTTGATGTCGCATTCGGGTTCTTTGACGAAATTTAATTAGTAATGATTCGTCTGCTTTACGAATATGTCTAACGACTGAAGTTGTGAAGTTGTACTCTGTTTAGTACCACGAAGAGGACGCAGAAGAACTTTCGAAGCGTTTTGTGGCGAAAAAGGTTCCACTAACTGCTTTCACAAGTCATCCAGTCTTGCTGCGACAAATAGCCTTTTTAATGAAGCGATAACTGCTGGTGAAAAGGCACAAAGAAAAAACGAAGCTCCCATACTACAAGTCTAACATGTACAAATTTCCGTTTGACCTGTCATTTATCTCCAAATGCATAAAATAGCTATAATGCAGTGTACAGGAAGTTAGCTTAATGCATTCGGTAGCAGATGAAATATCACCGAAGACTTCAGAACTTCAACTAATGCGTAATCACCTGCATGACCGTAGAAGGCCATTTCGAACCTTCATAAAGGAGCGTGAGTCAAACACATTCCTCACCAGCGTAAAGCGTTATGCTGTTTCTCTAGCAATAAGTGGAAAACCTATAATAATGTACGGTCAGTGTCTAGAAAAAGCTTATTACGATACGAATAAATTTTCTGTTGAGTTTCAACTGCTCGAGATACAAAAAGGTTTGACTGAGTGAATCACTTGCCACTTTAACTCTTCTATGTTCTGAAGAAGGGAAAGCGTGAAACGTCAACCATTAATGAATTAAAACTAATATCAGCAAATTTTCATGTGCTCAAAAGGGCAACATTTCTTTTCAATGCTCCAAAAAAATCACTTTCATTACCTGTCCTTCCTTTACTTGGACACACACCATTCGAGTGGTTTTATGGTCGATCAATGCACCTGGTTCTTTGAAGGTTCAAGCTCAAACTTACCACTATCAAGTGCTGTATGAATTTTCATTGACGAGACTATTTGTGTAAAATCGGCCAGGGGACATTTCATAAGTTAAAGAATATATGGTAGAATATGGATAAAGATGTTGAAAACATTGTAGTGCGTCATCTTGATTTTCCGAGTCTTGATGTTCCAAAGAGCGCTGCGGAGTTTGAAAAGCTGCTAGTTTTTCATCTTGTATATATCACTTTTTTCAGAAGCCTTTCAAATAAGTAAGCAAGCTACAATTTATGTTAGTTTTTTGATTCTATCTTCTCGATTTTGCAAATCTGGTACGGGATCTTTCTGATCATAAGTGACCAAGTGATATACCAATCTCATTCGCCGGAGAAGAATTTTTATAGGAGTGTTGATAAACATTCGAAAGCTGAGACTTCAGGATACCGCTCGTCGTCGGCGACGTCGCCATTTTCTCAAAATACCCTTTTGTAACGAACGCTTTGTTCTCCTCGCAAAACCAGCGCATATTTCTCGCCGAAAAGAGCTCTTTCTTTGGACTTTTGGTAATGATAAGATAGCGTAGTGCTTCCGAATGTCAATGCTGTGCTTATACCCTTGAAAGACCGTTTCTCTGCAGCGCAGCTGGTAAAATAAGTTGAATTCGATGCGTGAGAAAGGACGATCGGGGTCATTCACGTTGCAGTGGGTGTGGCGCTCACGTGACTGCTTACGCAGTGCTTTGCACGAAATACTTCTCTGCGCGTTCATAGGATCGAAAAAGAATTGGCATCAGGAAGCACTATGCATAACGTATGACCTTGCTAAAAATAAAACTTCAAATACTTTTGTTTTGCCATGTATTCACACATCAATCACCATTATGATCTCTTTGGTGGAACTCAAGAAGCCAGAACTTTCTAATTGCTTCCAGCAGTGATTTGAAGGCATCACCACCTAATCAAATTGAAGATTGCAAGGGAGTCTAGGAGGTTCGCGTCTCGATCTATCGTGCAGTTCAAGCGATCTACCGCTGTGCGCGTTACACATGTGGAGTGTGACTCCCGATCAGACGAATGACTGTAATACTAAAGTTCTCCTCCACAGTTCATACGCTTTGACAACGCACCTTCATGCAGGAAATTAACTGATCATTGCGTCAGCAGCTCTTCACGTAGACGCCTCCACGAGTCGGTCGCAGGTGGCAGACGGCCACCTTCTCGCGCAGAGCAATAAAACTTATTTCACAAGCTGTGCTCTGGAGAAACGGTCTTTTCAGGATATAAGCACATCGCTGGCATCATAATCGATTATGCAATCGAATGATCGCTAATACTTCAAAGGGAGAGCTCTGTCCGGCGAGAAATATGCAAGTTTTTTACGCAAGAAAGCTCCTCTCGTAGCAACGTCAAAAATGCTTCCTCAAAAACAGGCAACGTGGCGCCGTAGCCGTCTCAGCTTTCGAATGGTTATCAACACTCCTATCAGAACTTCTTTTCCACCAAATGAGGCCGCCTTTCATTTGCTCTCATGAAATCATAAAGAACCCCGATTTCCATTCTATGAAGAAAAATTTGTTCGAGAAATGGCGCTTTAACCACTTCGCTTACGAAAAATCCTTAGATTCAACCAGGTGGAGACTGAAATGGCAAGGTACACTGGTAGCTTTCATTCATTTAAGTTATTTATTCACATGAATCGTAATTCAATAATGCGAATCCCAGTACTTCTAGCATCTGATTCGTTTATCGTCTTCTATTTGAATGACGTGGAATAGCGGTTGAGCATGTCTCTCTGCAAAGTCGAGAATAGCCTGCTGTTGCATTCCATAAGGCGCTCTTGTTGACTGTCGGGGAGTGTTGGGAGGGGGCAAGGGGGCAGGGAGGAGGAGGAGTGTGCCTCGACTTCACATGCGCCGTGACGAGCATTACAACCAGTCGGCCTTTGCTCCCCCAATTTGCATCTAAGGTTTTCGAAACTGGCAAGCTTCCTTTTTTGACGTCAAGCGATAGTGTATCATAACTATGGATAGTCTGAATAAGTTTCATCGCTTCTGACTAAATTGAATTATACGTCGTCGCATTGGTGCAATGCAATGTTTTGACCTCCACTTAGTTTTTCAAACAATGTCGTGGATTAATTCATGGGAACGGAATCGCCATCGACAACTAGTGAAGAAGCTTGATCTTCTCAGTGAAGTTCCTTTCATTCTCTTCAGAATTCTCGTAATCCTCTATCAACTCAATTTGCGGTAAATGAGGATGCGTAAGTCAGTTCGCAAGTGAAAGCTCAGTATTTAATTCATGAATAAGATCAGGTAAACAAATCTTTGATTTAAATAAGAAAAATCGATTTGCAAGTGAAGTAAACCAGGAACACAGCGTTTTTCTTGATCTATAATGAAAAGCCATATCGCTGACTGCCTTCTTTCTTTTGCCCAGGTGTGACTTTTTTATGAACAGAGCGGTGTATGGCTAATCCACAGTGTTCCAAAATTTCCTCCTCCGGGATCTTATCACTGCCCAGCAAGTAGCCACCACTATGGACAGACAATGTTGTGCCTTTCATTGTCGTATTCTCAGCTAGGAAAGATTGGTATGTTTCACAAATTTTGCCTTATCTTACTGCTAAACGGAATAAACTATTGCAATTTTATACATTTAGTAACTCAGCTTTACTACAGCAGACCAAATATCTACTCGTCTCACTTACCAAAAGCAATGGCCTATGAATTTTGTATACTTGACGAGGTAGTGCGCTTATCATTTTACAAAAGAAGATGGAGCTAAAATCCTTAGAATGTCTTCTGACCGATTTCAGGTTATCGCAGGCAGTATAAGAGGGCGAAACCATACCACAGCATTGATGAGTTGACTGCAGTGGGTGGACAGACGTTTAAATCGTTTGCGAAGGCACGTGAACTCAATAATGTTAACACTAGAACAAGTGTTCCAAAGCATTTTTGAATGAATGGATCTTCGACTTAGATCTTTACGACGGACTCGTCGCTCCTACTCTTATGACAGATGTCACTGCTGAAACATGGCGCAGAGGTGACCAAGTGTGTTTCCCAGAAACCAGTATGAACAGCTATAGCGTGAGTGTTGAAGAACTAATGTATAAAGGTAACTGCTTTGACTTGTACAGAAATTTCTTAGCTCAGAAAAAAATGCGTGAAAATATCAGTAAGGCAACAAGTTTTTTCTTAGTTATCTGCTATTTTTCCAACCTATCAAGGTTAAAAAACAGAAATTCTGACGATTTCGGCCTGAAACTTTGATTGAATTATAAATCTTTTAATGCTGACATTATGTGAATGTTGATATATTTCAGGTGCCACTGGGTTGCAGTGCAACTTCGAAAATGAGAAAAAAGTTTGGAAAACTAATCTTTATTCAAAGCTTCACGAGGTTGGTATCTTTTTCCCAATCGAATGTTCTTCATTCCGGTCGACGAGTTTTCTCGGTTGCTAGTGGCCGACGTTTCGTCAAATACGCCTTCTTCAGAGCCTGAACGTATTGTTCGTTGTAGCTTCATTTATATGACTATATAGTGTGAAAAAAGGAGAATAAACTGAAAATCTAGGATGTTGATAAGCGATGATTGATTCAGGGAAAACCACTCACCGCGCAATCTTATCTAATGGCTATCTATGTTGCTAGCGCCAGGGTGACGTATGAACCCGCCCTCTAGGTCACTAGGTCAAATAATGGATAGGTGTCAGCTGAGACTCATGCTAGAAATTCAATCTGGGATAAGGTGGCAAGTGGCTGGTTGGTTTAAATTGTGGTCAATTTTGATCTTTCTAGGCTCTGACGAAGGCGACCTGCCAAGGTTAGCTGTTTGATTTTGTTAATAAGTTTGAATTTAACACCTCGTGCCTGGCTCAAGAAGAAGGAAAAAATAAGAATTGTTTTCATGATTTGTTTTATCACCGCAATATATGTGAGAACTCGATTCAAAACTATTGAAGTCAAGCCTCGTGGAAATGATACTGCCATAAGCCAGACACGCATTCAATCACCTCAAACGCGAATACAATTTGCACGATTGGATGACGCACTCCTCAAAGATTCTTGACGCGAAAAGATTTATCCTTCTAATTTTTTGTTCTAAGAGTGTGTTGTTTTAACACCATCGCGAACTTGGTTCAATCTCAGGAAATAGAGTTTGTATTCTAAGCATACTTTATCGGCACGAAAAGACTGAATATATTTGGAGAGAGTTCTATAAGCGAATTTCCTTTGAAAAATGCTCATGTCCCAATAAAGCAGGAGGAAACGAGCGACTTGGGTAGCGTTTAAGAGCATCGAAGATGTATTTAAGAGGACAAAGAAAGTCCGGCTCCGTGCCCACCTTTTCGACTCGTCTATTATCCCTGCCCCAACGTACGCAGCAGGAACCTGGTCGCTACAGCAGAATGAAAGTCACTTGGCGTTATTGAACGGGCAGTCGAAATGTCGGTGCTAGGCATATCCCGTATCTCGCAAATGAGACAACGGTTTCGAAGTTCCGATCTACGTGAAAGATAGAGAATCAGAGAAGCCGTTCTACACGCCAAGGTATCGAAATAAAGTGGGCGAACACGTGGTGCGCTTCAACGACAACCGATGGACGAGAGCAGTTACCGACTGGATTCCTCGGAATATCAAGCGCTCCACAGGAAGTTCACCGAATTAAACACCCGTGCCTCGCTCAATAAGAAGGAAAAAATAAGAATTTCAATATATCCTTTCATCATTATTTGAGCCAACTTGTCATGTGGTCTGGTAAGGGCTCTTGCACAGCCCGATGCACGTGTTTCGTCATTACAGACTCATCAGCCGGGCAGAACCCGTCGTCTGTCGATCTTTTTATGGTCAGTTCTCTCGGAAGCCTTGCACTCCTTATAGAGAGTCATCGACGACGTACGCTTTACATTCTACGTCAAGTGAAACATTCACCTAACACAAAGTGTTGTGCACTCAATTGCTCATTGGCTGATACTTTATCATAATTATACCTTTATTTCAAGTGTTTTGTTTGGACCACGCTCAAATTTCAATTTATACTTTCATCATTGTTTGAGCCAACTTGTCATGTGGTCTGGTAAGGGAAGGTAAATTGAGTTGATAGAGGTTTACGAGATTTCTGAAAAGAATGAAAGGAACTTTACTGAGATGATCAAGCTTCTTCACTAGTCCTCGATGGCGCATCCGTTCCCATGAATTAATCCACGACATCGTTTGAAAAACTAAGTGGAGGTCAAAACACTGCAATGCACGAATGCGGCGACGTATAATTCAATTCAGTCAGAAGCGATGAAACTCATTCAGAGTATCCATAGTTATGATACACTATCGATTGACGTCCAAAAAAGGAAGCTTGTCCGCTTGGAAAACCTTACATGCAAAATGGGGGAGCAAAGGCCGACTGGTTGTAATGCTCGTCACGGCGCATGTGAAGTCGGGCACACTCCTCCTCCCTCCCTGCCCCCTTGCCCCTCCCAACACTTCCCGACAGTCAACAAGAGCGCCTTATGGAATGCAACAGCTAGGCTATTCTCGACTTTGCAAGGAGACATGCTCAACCGCTATTCCACGTCATTCAATAGAAGACGATAAACGAATCAGATGCTAGAAGTAGTGGGATTCGCATTATTGAATTACGATTCATGTGAATAAATAACTTAAATGAATGAAAGCTACCAGTGTACCTTGTCATTTTAGTCTCCACCTGGTTAAATCTAAGGATTTTTTCGTAAGCGAAGTGGTTACAGCGCCATTTCTCGAACAAATTTTTCTTCATAGAATGGGAATCGGTGTTCTTTATGATTTCATGGGAGCAAATGAAAGCCGACCTCATTTGGTGGAAAAGAAGCTTTGATAGGTGTGTTGATAACCATTCGAAAGCTGAGGCGGCTATGGCGCGACGTTTGCCGGGTCCGTGAACTTCCTGTGGAGCGCTTGATATTCCGAGGAATCCAGTCGGTAACTGCTCTCGTCCATCGGTTGTCGTTGAAGCGCACCACGTGTTCGCCTACTTTATTTTCGATACCTTGGCGTGTGAAACGGCTTCTCTGATTCTCTATCTTTCACGTAGATCGCAACTTCGAAACCGTTGTCTCATTTGCGAGATACGGGACACGCCTAGCACCGACATTTCGACTGCCCGTCCAATAACGCCAAGTGACTTTCATTCTGCTGTAGCGACCAGGTTCCTGCTGCGTACGTTGGGGCAGGGATAATAGACGAGTCGAAAAGGTGGGCACGGAGCCAGACTTTCTTTGTCCTCTTAAATACATCTTCGATGCTCTTAAACGCTACCCAAGTCGCTCGTTTCCTTCCTGCTTTATTGGGACATGAGCATTTTTCGAAGTAAATTCGCTTATAGAACTCTCTCCAAATATATTCAATCTTTTCGTGCCGATAAAGTATGCTTAGAATACAAATTCTATTTCCTGAGGTTGAACCAAGTTCGCGATAGTGTTAAAACAACACACTCTTGAGAACAAAAAATTAGAAGGATAAATCTTTTCGCGTCAAGAATCTTTGAGGAGTGCGTCATCCAATCGTGCAAATTGTATTCGCGTTTGAGGTGATGGAATGCGTGTCTGGCTTATGGCAGTGTCATTTCCACGAGGCTTGACTTCAATAGTTTTGAATCGAGTTCTCACATATATTGCGGTGATAAAACAAATCTTGAAAACAATTCTTATTTTTTCCTTCTTCTTGAGCCAGGTACGAGGTGTTAAATTCAAACTTATTAACAAAATCAAACAGCTAACCTCGGCAGGTCGCCTTCGTCAGAGCCTAGAAAGATCAAAATTGACCACAATTTGAATCAACCAGCCACTTGCCACCTTATCCCAGATTGAATTTCTAACATGAGTCTCAGCTGACACCTATCCATTATTTGACCAGTGACATAGGGGGTGGGTTCATACGTCACCTTGGCGCTAGCAACATAGATAGCCATTAGATAAGATTGCGCGTGTGAGTGGTTTTCCCTGAATCAATCATCGCTTATCAACACCCTAGATTTTCAGTTTATTCTCCTTTTTCACACTATATAGTCATATAAATGAAGCTACAACGAACAATACGTTCAAGCTCTGAAGAAGGAGTATTTGACGAAACGTCGGCCACTAGCATTCGAGAAAACTCGTCGACCGGAATGAAGAACATTCGATTGGGAAAAAGATACCAACCTCGTGAAGCTTTGAATAAAGATTAGTTTTCCAAACGTTTTTTCTCATTTTCGAAGTTGCACTGCAACCCAGTGGCACCTGAAATATATCAGCATTCACATAATGTCAACATTAAAAGATTTATAATTCAATCAAAGTTTCAGGCCGAAATCGTCAGAATTTCTGTTTTTTAACCTTGAAGGTTGGAAAAATAGCAGATAACTAAGAAAAAACTTGTTGCCTTACTGATATTTTCACGCATTTTTTTCTGAGCTAAGAAATTTCTGTACAAGTCAAAGCAGTTACCTTTATACATTAGTTCTTCAACACTCACGCTATAGCTGTTCATACTGGTTTCTGGGAAACACACTTGGTCACCTCTGCGCCATGTTTCAGCAGTGACATCTGTCATAAGAGTAGGAGCGACGAGTCCGTCGTAAAGATCTAAGTCGAAGATCCATTCATTCAAAAATGCTTTGGAACACTTGTTCTTGTGTTAACATTATTGAGTTCACGTGCCTTCGCAAACGATTTAAACGTCTGTCCACCCACTGCAGTCAACTCATCAATGCTGTGGTATGGTTCGCCTCCTTATACTGCCTGCGATATACCTGAAATCGGTCAGAAGACATTCTAAGGATTTTAGCTCCATTTCCTTTGGTAAAATGATAAGCGCACTACCTCGTCAAGTATACAAAATTCATAGTCCATTGCTTTTGGTAAGTGAGACGAGTAGATATTTGGTCTGTTGTAGTAAAGCTGAGTTACTAAATGTATAAAATTGCAATAGTTTATTCCGTTTAGCAGTAAGATAAGGCAAAATTTGTGAAACATACCAATCTTTCCTAGCTGAGAATACGACAATGAAAGGCACAACATTGTCTGTCCATAGTGGTGGCTACTTGCTGGGCATTGATAAGATCCCGGAGGAGGAAATTTTGGAACACTGTGGATTAGCCATACACCGCTCTGTTCATAAAAAAGTCACACCTGGGCAAAAGAAAGAAGGCAGTCAGCAATATGGCTTTTCATTATAGATCAAGAAAAACGCTGTGTTTTCTGGTTTACTTCACTTGCAAATCGATTTTTCTTATTTAAATCAAAGATTTGTTTCCTGATCTTATTCATGAATTAAATACTGAGCTTTCACTTGCGAACTGACTTACGCATCCTCATTTACCGCAAATTGAGTTGATAGAGGATTACGAGAGTTCTGAAAAGAATGGAAGGAACTTCACTGAGAAGATCAAGCTTCTTCACTAGTTGTCGATGGCGATTCCGTTCCCATGAATTAATCCACGACATTGTTTGAAAAACTAAGTGGAGGTCAAAACATTGCATTGCACCAATGCGACGACGTATAATTCAATTTAGTCAGAAGCGATGAAACTTATTCAGACTATCCATAGTTATGATACACTATCGCTTGACGTCAAAAAAGGAAGCTTGCCAGTTTCGAAAACCTTAGATGCAAATTGCGGGAGCAAAGGCCGACTGGTTGTAATGCTCGTCACGGCGCATGTGAAGTCGGGGCACACTCCTTCCTCCCTCCCTGCCCCCTTGCCCCCTCCCAACACTCCCCGACAGTCAACAAGAGCGCCTTATGGAATGCAACAGCTAGGCTATTCTCGACTTTGCAAGGAGACATGCTCAACTGCTATTCCACGTCATTCAAATAGAAGACGATAAACGAATCAGATGCTAGAAGTAGTGGGATTCGCATTATTGAATTACGATTCATGTGAATAAATAACTTAAATGAATGAAAGCTACCAGTGTACCTTGCCATTTTAGTCTCCACCTGGTTAAATCTAAGGATTTTTCGTAAGCGAAGTGGTTACAGCGCCATTTCTCGAACAAATTTTTCTTCATAGAATGGAAATCGGGGTTCTTCATGATTTTACGGGAGCAAATGAAAGGCGGCCTCATTTGGTGGAAAAGAAGTTTTGATAGGAGTGTTGATAACCATTCGAAAGCTAAGGCGGCTATGGCGCGACGTTGCCGGTTTTTGAGAAAGCATTCTTGACGTTGCTACAAGAGGTGCTTTCTTGCGTAAAAGACGTGCATATTTCTCGCTGAACAGAGCTCTTCCTTTGAAGTATTAGCGATCATTCGATTGCATAATCGATTCTGATGCCAGCGATATGCTTATATCCTGAAAAGACCGTTTCTCCGGCGCACAGCATGTAAAATAAGTTGGATTGTTATGCGCGAGAAGGTGGCCGTCTGCACCTCGACCGACTCTTGGAGGCGTCCACATGAATAGCTGCTGACGCAATGGTCAGTTGATTTCCTGGCATGAAGGTGCGTTTCTCCGGCGAATGAGATTGGTATTTCACTTGGTCACCTATAATCACAAAGATCCCGTACCAGATTTGCAAAATCGAGAAGATAGAATCAAAAAACTAACATAAATTGTAGCTTGCTTACTTATTTGAAAGGCTTCTGAAAAAAAGGTTATAAACAAGATGAAAAACTAGCAGCTTTCTCAAACTCCCGCAACGCTCTTTGGAACATCAAGACTCGGAAAACCAAGATGACACGCTACAATGTTTTCAACAGCTTAATCCATATTCTACCATATATTTTTTAACTTATGAAACGTCCCCTGGCCGATGTTACACAAATAGTCTCATCAATGAAAGTTCATACAGCACTTGATACTGGTAAGTTCGAGCTTAGATTTTCAAAGAACCAGGTGCATTGATCGAGAATAAAACCGCTCATCTGGTGTGTTCGAGTAAAGGAAGGACAGGTGATGAAAGTGATTTTTTTAGAGCATTGAAAAGAACTGTTGTCTTTTTGAGCACATGAAAATCTGCCGATATTGGTTTTGATTCATTGATGGTTAACGTTTCAACGCTTTCCCTTCTTCAAAATATAGAAGAGTTAAAGTGGCAAGTAATCCACTCTGTCAAACATTGTTATATCTCGAGCAGATAAAACTCAACAGATAAAATTCATTCGTATCGTAATAAGTTTTTTTCTAGACACTGACCGTACTATATCATAGGTTGTCCACTTATTGCTGGAGAAACAGCATAACGCTTCACGCTGTTGAGGAATGTGTTCGACTCAATTCAAAAAATTGCACCAACCTATGGCTCTTAGTCAGTCTGATCAAAAGGCATCCACTTTTTCTCTCTTATCTTCATAATTTTAGGATTTCTCCAAAACGCATCAAACGTTTGCGAGGCGATGTTCTAGATTCCTTTATGAGGAAGTGGTTTTTCTTTGAAATTTTCATGTCTATTTTGTTCCCTATACGCACCTAGGAGGTGTTTTGTTCGATTTGAGTAACCTGTTGTGGTGCTCCTTTATACAGGTTTGAAATGGCCTTCTACGGTTGTGCAGGCGATTGCGAACTAGTTGAAGCTCTGAAGTCTTCGGTGATATTTCAGTTCTGTTACCGAATGCATTAGGCTACTTCCTAAACACTGCATTATTGCTATTTTATGCATGTGGAGATAAATGATAGGTCAAACGAAGATTTGTACATGTTAGACTTGTAATATGGAAGCTTCGCCTTTTCTTTATACCTTTCCACCAGCAGTTATCGCTTCATTAAAAAGACTGTTTGCTGCACCAAGACTGGGTGAGTTGTGAAAGCAGTGGGTGGAACCTTTTTGCTACAAAACGCTTTGAAAGATCTTCTGCGTCCTCTTAGTGGTACTAAACAGAGTACAACTTCAGTCGTTAGACATATTCGCAAAGCAGGCGAATCAATACTATTCAAATTTCGTCAAGAAATGCGAATGCTTCATTAAGATATAACAATTAGTGTATTAGAAACACTGAATCATTCTGTCTATCCCATTATCTTAGCGAACGGCTGGCGATAGTACAGTCGGTTACTCGCCGCAGGGCCAGAATCTAATTAAAAAAGAAGTGCCGGCGTGGTTAATCAAGCCGCCCCACGGAAGTGATTTCGTTGAGAAGCGCGGATTCTTCGGCCAACGTTTCTAGGGCGTTTCACCTTCTTCGGAGCCTTTATCCGAGCCGCTCCATAGTCGATCGTCCTCGTTGTGGCCTTCAATCTCGTTCGAGTCCGATCTTGCTCGGAGCAGCACCGCTCAAATGAGAACTCTACCCGAAAGTCTCTTTTTCTACATAGTGGTTGTTAATAATAGTCTGATAGCATGATAACATGTTTGAGCTTCCTATGAAGTCTTCTGTGGCATTTATACCTTCACAGGCGCTTCTTTCGTTCTTCCGGGCTCTTCGCTGTGGATTCTTACCTGGTCCGATGCTTTTGTGATATTCCCCATATATACTGTGTTCGTAGCGACATCACTTTGCGTTTTGCAATATTTCAATGGTTAACTGTGTGATGTTTTTATTTTCTAGCTATGATTTGAATAAAGTTGGTTTTTTTTCTTCTAGCATCAAGACTAAGTTTTCAATATGAAAGATGACGAGCATACATACTAGTAACAATCTCGGAACTCTGTTTGCTCTCTAGTCAATCTCGCCTTCTAGCTGTTGCTGGAATATGTATGCAGCCGAGTTTGGCAAGGATGAGTGTCTTCCTTGACAACATCGAATGGTACCTCGACAGTAGATCAGTAATTGGGCTCCAATTGAGTAGCCCTTCCAAGTTCCTTGTATAGAGCAGGCAATTTTCATTCATTTTCTTCTGCACGAATGAAAACCACTACCATCGGAATGTCGTGTTCAAATGATCGATCATGATCAAAGCTGTGAACAAGTCCCAGGTAAAACAGTCTTAATGGGAACAAAAAGATTAAGAATGAAACAGTGAAAGTGTGGATTACTCTACAAAACGCTATGAGTATGTCGCATATAGATTCAAGACATTAGTCTGATGGGGTAAATGTATTGTTGTAATAGCATGTCACAGAGTTAGGCAACTTTATAGGTGAAATACGAACCCTAATGCAAATACCATGCACTACATCTGAAATGAAGTGGTACGCAAAACTGAACCTTAAGTAGCAGTTGAACCTTCGTTTCACCCTTACGGAGGGCGTGTGCTACCAATACACCACCATGGCCACCGCTTTGCTACCACTCTTTTTCCAATATGAACCATCGAAACTGTCAGCAAGCAACCTGAACGGGCTTTCAGTTTGGTAAGGAGGACGAAATTCTACGTACCACTCAATCTCAATCTTCGTAGATGAATAATTCAGCGTCATACAACTGTTAGAAAGCAGTTGAATCAAGGAAACATAAACTACACCTACATGTAAAAGAGTAGATTCCATTCAATGAAAAAATTTGTAAGCTAGAAATGTAATGAACAGTTCATTATTAATCTATGATTTTGATCTCTACTTCATCTCAATTTAGTGATTCAAGAGAAATGGAGAAAGTTGGAAAGTTGCTCCCAAATGCAATGGTGTGTTGTGAAATAAAAATGAACAAAAACAGAGAGAAAAAAATGGATCGTAAATTTCCGACGAGAAGACAGCATTTCTGATGGTTTTGCGCTTTGTAGACGCTCAATGATTATTTACATATACTACTTATTTCTTGCTATAACCTGGACAATGCGCTTCTCGAGAATAGCCAAGTGTTTGTAATGCTCGTTGCGGCGTCGTGTGAGACTGCTCCCCACTTCAAATTTCTCTGCAGTCAGCAGCAAATGTCCATGGAACGTCATATCTAATTAAGATATCTTGAGATTGCCAGGAACGTACTCGACGAGTATTTTAAGCATTCAAGGCGAAGATGAAAAACGAACTCGTTGTTGGAAGTTTTGGGATGCTCCACAGAAGAAAAAATCGGTGAAAAGGATCAAATATGTAAGTAAAGTTAAGAAGTAATTGCCTAAAAGATTGAGTGGTGGGCAAAAGTCTGACCTCGGGGTTATCACCCATGCTTCAATATATGCATCAGGAACTGGCCACTGTGTAAACAGGATGGAAATGTGCTTGTCATGATTGAGTGCGCAGTTGAATGTCGTTGTTAGGAAAATCCCGTGTCCCGAAAATGAGAATAGTGCATCCGAACTTGACGCGATTCGATAGTCTTGACGTGATCGTTGTCGTGACGTAGGTGTTCGTAGTCGCATCGAATTACATCCAGATGAAGGTGACGACTCCGAGGAGGATCTAACTCGACAGTATCCATATGCACAGGATAGATGCTGCTCGATTGCGGCCATATGAACTGTTTCTGGGAGGCAATGCTTACCATGATTTTGAAATTTTGGTAGTTGATTTGTGCTTTAAACTTTGCCAGACAGAGCGCTTTTTTTAGAGTACTGGTAATCATCTGATAAGGTTAATGCTTTCTGATTTTACCAATGTGCTTATTTTCTGGAAATACGGTTTAGAAGGGAAAATAAGATTGAGTTTTACATTTTTGGAACACTGTTTACTGGCTAATCACAGAGCGAAGAACGTAGCAGGGGGCATGGCAGGGGCGGGGCATGGTCGTGACAATTGATATTTTGTTTTTCAATTGGGAAATTTTCCTCCGCTTCGAAAGAAACTCTAGATAAGACGATTGACTAAGATACACGAACATTCCTCTACACAATGATATGCTTTTCGGCTTCCAGCGAATCATAAGCGTGACAAAAATGAAGGCGAAGTGCGAATGTAAAACCTAATTTTTGACTTAGATGCTACAACATTATAAAAGGGTGTTTTGGAAATAAGGCACAGTGGGGCGATAGCCTCCGGTCTCAGCTTTCGAATAATTACTAACACTCCTATGAAAAAATTTTATTCAGCGAATGAGATCACTTTTTCACTTCTTCCCTTATGATCAATGAGAACCGAATTCTCACCTATTTTCTTCCCCCTGTACAATTTTGAACGCAACCACAATGATGATGAGATATGAGCATGACTCGAAGCTCTCCAGTTGGGCTACGAATTCGCATTTACTCTTTGCAGAGGTTGACATGCTATCTATTCACTTCAACAACCGACAATGTTCCATTATCTTTGCCTCCATATTCTTCTTTCTCTCATCGCCATATTTGGTTACCTGAATAGATGACAACTTTTTTTGATTGAAATGGTGTTTTGTGATGTACCACAATCATCACCACAAGTTGATTTCAGTGTTCAAGAAATATAAGTATACTTCTGCTGCCTTTGGGTATAATTAACTATGAGTGCTCAAAAGTTTCAAAGAAATCGAAATTCAAAAGACTGTATTCTCATTGAGAACCTAGAAGAAAAAAATTCTGGAGCTCATGACATGAACCTATGACCAAAAACAAGGAAATGTTCGATAAACTATCGACCAACTGGTTGACGAAAGTTAAATGTAGTTCTACCTGACTTCACAATAGACTTTCCACAGTGCTGGACGTCTGCAATAGGTTTTATTTAGCATATTGCTCTGAAAAGAAAGTTGAAGTCGATTATTATGAGCAGTTGTTTGAAGGCAACGACGATAATAATTTTCTCGGATCGAAATTCCGTGAAATTTCTCACCGTCATAAGCCACCGTTAAAAAAGGCCTAATATTTATTTGAGTATCTCTATCGATGCTAGATGAAGCCAAATGCCTGGCGCACCCTAACTTATGAGCTTCATACTTTATCTTTCTATAAGTATGCAGCAGGATTTTTATTTCCAATCTTTCTTTGACACACATGATGCCATATCGCTACCATAATTAACTCTCTCAGGGCCACGTGTATCACACATGACACAGGCGTACTTTCGTGTTTTTCTCATCGAGCATAAGTTTCTCATTATACTGCTAGCAGTATTCTACAGTTGAAAAAATTACGGTTCTGATGACATGCCAGGCTTTTGCAAACGCTTTCTTGGTGAGCTGTAGCAACAAAGAGTAATTTATGTTTTTTTTTCTCTAAAGTGCGTGGTGTGATTTGCTCATGTGTTTGCTTGTCTTCTTCGCCAAACAAAGGTTCTTCCCAGAAGTTTTACTAATCGTTAAATAGTCTGTGAAATGGCGATTGTATTATATACATATTATATATATATATATACATATATATACTTAAATCTTGGATTGATTCTCGATCGAACAATGAACAGAAATGACGTTTCGCTTTTGGAGTGCTTTGCTATCGCGCATCCTCGGCTTTACAGCAAAGTTTTGACATTTAACCGATAGCTCAGAAAGTGTGAATTTTGAAAACAAATTTGGTTTTCGAACTGATATTTGAGTGTGCTGTAGCATCGGAATTAAGATCACGTATCACACTCTGACTAATCAGCCCTTCGATTGAACTTTACAGTGGGTCTAATGGTACTTGTACAGTAAAATTCGTTGGAGACAGTATATAATAAAGAGGATTGAGTGAGATGCAAAGTATTTAACCTCAGACGGAAAATGAACTCGTGTATCACGCATACAGAAGGGGAAACACTGCCACTACATCACCAAAGCCATCACTTCCTACAACTCTTTCTTCGATATTATCCTATCGCACCTATCAGCAGCCAACCATCAACTGGTATGATCGGGTAAGCACATATCGGCATCAAACCCAGTCAAGCAGACAGCTATCCAAAACGTATAATCTAACGAAACATTTATTTCAATGCCTTTTCAAAGCGGTGATACAACGATATAACCATGAACCTAGGAGTCTGAGAAATGTATATCATTCGACCTCAAGGAGAACTGAACCAGCGTCCCATCCATACCGAGGGCACGTGCAATCACTACGCCACCAAATCCACCGCTTTAAAACCACCCTTCTTTTCCAGACTTCCATAACAACCTCATATGCTCAAAACAATAGCAGTTAGACTGAAGCCTGATGTGATCCACCGTTGAGCGGAGCAACCGCACTCTGCATTGCACTTCTATGCACATCTCATGTCGTCAACAGATTATCGCCCAACCAACAGCTATAAAAGACGGCCGCACAGGTATGTTGCTCCATTTAAACGATGCTATACTCCAAAAGGTACGACTGAACCTGACTACAAGAATTCAAGTCGAGAGGGAGACCGATTGTGCCCAACTGACTGGAGCTGTCACGCTCAGAAGGAAGCAAAGGCGCCTCATCGTGAGCAAGGTAAGACTTGTACACGAATCTCCTTCGAAACAAACGTAGTCACATCGCGCTGTTTCAACTGATGTGAACCATCACATACAGAGCAACCTCATTGTGTATTACGCGTTTAAATACGACGGTTGTGGAATGGCTGCTCACTGAAAACAGTTTAGGTCAGTTTATATCAGTGGTGTTCCTCTCCGGATAATGAGGATCGACGAGAGCACGTAGACCCAACTGGAAACAAAGTACTATTGTGGACAATCAACTGGGACCGTCCGCGGACCAAGAAATGAAAATACTTCAATTCAACGGCGCCCACGTGCATATTGACTCCACGCAACTACGCAGATTCAAATCAAGGAAATAAGCGAAGAGGGCGAAAACGACCACCGGGGAGATTTTTTCAAGAAGCCCCTGAGTCGAGACACTGTCAAAGAGCATCGTAATTATAACGAGTTCAACATCGACATAATATACATGTAATCATAAGTAATAAATACCATAAATCGACGATTCAACAGCATTGGCCGCGAAGGCTTAATGACAGTAAATGAATAGACATTAGTGCAGAAAAAGGTTATAATACTGAAACGTTTGTCGAAAAATTTGACAAACTTACCACTTGTGGATTCGTTGATAAACGCATAATCGCTCGACCCAGCAAAGGAATTACAGTACAACTCCTGATCTGAAGAAAACAAACTTCCTGAACAACTGGAAATGAAAAAAATCCAGATTCTTTACGAATGCTTGACCAAAACGGACCTGAACGAAAATTCGATAAGGCTGTGACATCTTGATAGATGTAGAACCAATAACCTTTGACTGAGTTCCATTCAAAAGCGCAGTCTTGAAAGTAAGAGAAAAAAGGGTAGCAGAGACGCCAAGCTAAAAAAAATGGAACGAACAGGAATTTGCCTTTACATTAAAATAGTTTTCGTTGGTTCAATTCGAGCGATTACTCTTGGAGTCAAAAACTATACCGTTAGGTGACGCATATTGATCAAGCGTCATCTAAATCGGATTAAAAAGATCTTTAAAAATGATTTCGATAAGATTTGACATCAAATAGACAGCTATGACAAGGAATAGGGCAACTTAAAATCGAGGCCGCAACATCCCCCCAAAGAAGACAAATGACAGGCGTAATAAGCCCCGCAAATTAGGGACAACGGCCAAAAACGGAAGCCGAGTATCTCAACACAGGCACCACAGCACTGATACTGCTTCATCGGATTATTATCTCTTATGCATTCTGAAGCAGTATCAATAAGAGAACAAAAACAAAGAGAAACACTTGAAAGGTTACAACCAGCTCAATGGTGAGCTTCTGCTGATCGCTACCTCAATCTTCGTGAGAGCGAGGCACACAATCTTTGTACAGAAAATGGATGCATACCTCTGATCATGGTGGTGACTTTAGTGTTGATTGATTGATTTCTTTAGATGAATACCAATCAATTCATTAGGAAATTTGAAATGTGAAAAAAGCAATCGAACAACCTAGTGCATCTGTTGTTTGCTAGTACATGACCCGGCACCACATGTACCTTATTGCAAGGATCTGTGTACTTCTTCTACTCAGTTCATTTTCAAAACTCCGGTTATCTCTAAGCCTCGACATGATTAAAAAAAGACAAAATTTCTCGCGAGTTGTAATTTTCTTTATTTGAAACTTGCACGAGGTTGGTACTTTCTTTTTCTCAAAACTCGATGGCTAACGTTTCAAAGGCAACGACTTTGTCAGAGCCTAGGCGTATATATCACACTATACCTGATTACTCGGCGAATATTCCGCATGCATCAAAAATCCTATAGAGAAAAAATCGGCAGTCTAGTCAATCTGAATATACCCCATAATTGTTAATAAATCGAGATTTTCGGACTGACTGTCGATTTCTTTCTATTGGATTTTGATGTATGCGAGCAAGTTTTGAATAAAGAGAAGGACAGTTTAATTTATTACCTAGCACCCACCATCAACGTGGTCTTCGAACTTTCTTGCTTGTGGCTTCGACCGCTGCTTGAAGTTTTTTTTTTTATTTCGTCCAAAATGTTGTTGATTGCAGATCAAGTCCTAAAAGTCTTCGATAGCCGTGATAGGAATTTCCCCCGCCTATTGAAGGAAGCCTACTCCCGGGGAAATGAGAAGCCCTGTTGGTTCACAGCAGCGTCGAACAGCGCATGGGTTTTCTGAGGTGTCCTCGTAATGAGCGGTGTCACTACCGCTGATCTACCTGTTCCCGGATGTGTCTTATTAGAAGAAAAGAAATAGATAAAGGACGGATTTTTGTAGAAGATGAATGGCTGACTTAGTCCCGAATGAAGAAGTAAACTCAACGATTCGGATAGATTTGAACATTTGTCTGTTTCTCAATAGCATTTTCGAAAGTTTTGTGCAAATCTATCTCTGAATTCAGTATCTTAATAAGAATTCTTTTCGTGTTTGGTTTAGCAAATCATTTTGGCATTTTGTTTATTTAATACTCTATTTTCTACGCACACATCAGTAACATACGAAGTTGGCTTGCTTATTGCATGATTAACGGGGGCCACGTAAACGTTCGTTCTTCTTTAGGTAATCTCTTCGAAGGGAACTCTCATCATCTTCTGGCCTACTTCACCTTTACCGATATCCAGCTATTATGTATTGGTTTTTCCCATGTTTCATTTTGTTCCATTTTTTTTCTCATACATACGCTTTACGCTAATAATCGTGGTATGCTTGAGAATGTTGTGGTAGCATTAGCGAGAGGATAAAAGGGCACAAGCGCCGAAGGTTGATCAATTGAAAATTGAAATGTATTAGCGCCAGTCACACTCGATCATGCTTCAGTGAGAATAAACTGGACACCACTACAAGAAGGGCGGTCGCAGAGATCAAGAATATCAACACAGCGTTTGGGCAGGTACTACTGCCAACGGACTATGAGCCACTGGTCTGAGCGCTCCGACGGAGGCAATACGAGCTGTCGTAGTCAACCTTAATCTGACCTGGTTCCACTTTTGACGAAGACGGTCTGCACAACAGCTGGTAATTCATGTGTGTTTTAAAATCGGGGATCTGGGGTAGACCCTTAAGTGCGGCAGTAGCATCATCTCTCGCTATCTAGGTAAAATGGGCTAGCGTTAAGCGATGTCTATATGCACACCTCATGCATTGACCGACCACGACCACACTGTACAAATGACAATCGGCAAAAGTCTTCTGTTGCGACAGCACAGGCGCGACTTTCTTAGATCGATCATCACGAGCGACAAGACCTGCATGTACTACGAGAAACATGCGTCACGCCTGCTAAGGTGTTTATTTCGTTATGGTGCTCTCTATTGACCCCATATTTACCGCTGAAGGTGAAATTTTTGGAAGTGTGAATTACCACGGATGGTTTTGGTCGTCATTGAGACCAGATGGCCTCTCACTCTGTTTGTTCCATCCCAGTTAGTCGTCCCTACTGTGAAGTTTTTCAAGCGTTCCTTTATGATTGATTTTCGTGTTCAAATCTTCAATCCCCTTGAAGAATGTATTGTCGTCTTTGAAGAGCTTCTTGGTGTTCATACAAAATGGTCAAAAATGGTCTTATTTGGCAATAATCCACATCGATTCAACCGCAGTCGCTCGATTCGGGCTACTAGTTCACCAAATAAATCAATGTTCATGGTCAGACTCGCTTTGACGGTAATTCTAACGCCGACATCTCTACTATCGCATGTTTCAAAAAACAGTCATTCGGTGTCATAAACAATGTGAAATGGGTTACCTCTTATCATGTCAGCCAGCCCTATGATGTCGTATTTTTCCTTCTTACTTTCATTTAGAAAATTTCCTTAAAAACGATTTATATGTCAAGTGCACGTGCGTCATAGGTGCAAGTCATCACTTGAGTCCGTCTCGATTTTGGCAGCTAAATTTGGTTCTGAGATTTTAACAGCCTCTCCGTTTTCTTCGTACCCGACGCTGCCGTAGTGAGAGCTCCCGGGTGGTTGGGGAATGGGGCCCGTTTTTTATCACTGTTTTTGGCATTTAATACCCAATATAGAGCTTGCGAAAGCGCATGTAGCGCAGTGGTTAAAGGTGCCCTGCGTCGCACACGAGGTCAATGGTTCGAACTTACGCTCATGGCTCACCAAGCCATCCATCCCTCCGGGGTCGGTAAATTGGTACCAGACAGGTCTCAGACTTGTCTGGGAGGATAAGCAGCACTGACTCGGTTCAGCGGGGGGCCTCCACGAGTCATTGTAAAGGCCAGATATGCATTCAGTCACCTCAAACGTAGTTAAAAATTGAAGTCGAATGCATGGCGCATCCCTCAGGGATTGATCAACGCCGAGAGCGTTAGCGTCATAGAGTTTGCTGAGCTACAACGCGGAAACTGGGTAGTCACGGGTAGCTTGCCAGTTTTTCTCAAAAGAACATGAGGAACCTGTTCATTGGGAGCGACTCCTAACCGCCCTCTGTGTACTTCACAGCCACTTAACTACAGACGTTTGGCCAATTTGGCTCGTCGGAATAAGGTTATCTCAAATTGGCGCACTAGAAATAGAACTTATTCTTTGAATCCCGACGCGTCTTTTTTAGAAATACGCTATCGTTTTTGGTTTTTGTTCGGTTTCCCTGACCACTATCTGGGGACTCCAACGTTCGCTTGTGACTTTCCGAACATTTCTCGAGGACGGAGATCAGTGATCTTGGAAGATTATGTTCTTGGTTATATGGGATTTTTAGGGTATGATGTGTTGAGAACTGCTCGAAAACAAGCAGGCAAGATGACGCCATCTTCGGTAATAAGTCCACCGCATAGTCTTGATACTGCTCCATCATATTATCTTCTTCGCGCTTTGTAGCAGCGCTGCGGAAAAATACAATTCGAAGACTACAACCAGCTCAAAAGTGACCTCGCGTATATCTTTGATTGTCGGCCTCAATTTTCAGTCGAAAAGACATCCAACCTTTGTACAACGGATGGTTGCATATCTGTTTATGATGGTAATTATGCTGCTGAATAGATGGTTTTTACGATCAAATAACGATTGATTCAATAAAAATATGAAAGTCGGCTACGAAAATTCACATCTCTGCGTGCTTACGAACATTAATCTAACTGCTACAGTATTCCCGCAAAGGAAGTAGATATTTGTTGAATAACCAAACAGTTCTTTTAGGAGGATTTCGATGGATGTTTCATCATTACTTCGATATATTCGGCACACTGCGACTGCGAAGAAGAACAAATTTCAAAAGAAACTGTGTTCTGGGAGCTTGATTTTTTCACGTGGCTTTTGGAGACAGCGATATTGTCTAAGATTTATCCTCATCAGAATTTTACCTCTTTCATGTTGACCATTCCCTTTTATAACTTTACTCGCTGCTTAGATGTTATTCTTGCAACAGCATCTATACCGCGATCATTTTTGTCTAACTTGCCACGCCTTATGTAAAGCCTTTGTAGTGAGCGGCACGATAGTTCTGATCTAATCGTACAAAATACAATCAGCAAGTCAATCGAATTCAAGTTATAAGTACCCGTTCCCTCACCTCTGTTTCTTTCGTGATTATGGAATCGTAGAACGCGATGCAGTAGTCCAAAGTTTTTTTCTTCCGTTCAACATGTTGACGTGTGGTTTTTGAATGCTGCGTAAATCTCATTATTTTGGAGTTCCATTATTCGTATTTAGATGATCATAGGTGGACACCGCTGAGATGAAAATGAATACCACACTAGCAAGATAAAGCAAAAACTCATCGCATGACTTTTTTCTAATGCTTATACGATGTATGATTCTCATAGTCTCTAATCATGCTTTGAATCACTTTAGTCCTGCTGAGCTTTCGATCAACGATTAACCTTGATTCTTATGAAAGAGAGCATAGTCAAATAGGGCTGGAAGTAAAACTTGATTCAATAGTAGAAAGCTCTTATGCCTTGTTTGCTTTCAGTTGTATCAAAAGAATCTTTATGTTGAGAATGAATACCAAAAACACGGGAAAGATTTTTGCAGCAACAGCGCAGTGATGCAAGATCCTGAGAGATGCTTTTATTTTCCTTACCAGTAGTAGAGATCATGTGACGACACATTACATCTGCATTTGGTTTTTTCATGCAGTTTTCGATAAAGTACTCTATTCTGCAAGAAGTAAAAAGATCTGTGCACAGAGTTGCATCTTTCGTTTCGTTTCTTCTAACTAAAGAATTCTTCATAATGACCACTTTTTATGGTGTGCAAATTTCAGCAGTTATGGGGCAGCTGGGTTATAGCATTGCTAACACAGTGGACTTTTCCTGATAGCAGTTTCGGGATTGGTGATAGCAGTATCTAGTGAATATAATAGTAATGCAGTACAATAACACAGCACAGCACTGCAGTACAACCGCACAACATCATCGTAGAGGCTGACGTTTTGACAAGTCTCGCCCTCTTCAAGGCCTCAAATGATCAAATCGAACTGCAATTCACTCAGTCAAACGATTTCGGAACTGCGGTAGAACGACGTTATAGAACAAATTTTAAACACATGGAGAAGGTTTCACTCTGAAACACTTACTGTCTAGATGTTTTAGGTATTCCAATATTCATTACATATCAGCCGCTCAGACTGAATACATAAGTGAGTTTTGTGTGTTACTCAGATAGGGAATATACCCAGCGGTTGATGCGAGATCACGCAAGAACAAGAGGCGCTCCTTTTTGCAGTTCACTTTTGGGCCCTTCACTGTTTACAGACAAATATTTAGTATATTTACTTGTGCACTGACTTTGAGCGGCGGGTCTCCAATGAATAATTGAAGGACCTAAAACATCTAGAAAGTGAGTGTTCTGAAATGAAGCTTTTTACTATGCGATCAAAATTTGCTCTCTACGTCTTTCTGCTGAGTTGTGAAAGTGTATGGTTGAGAAGTTATCAGTTTGATTTGACCTTCTCAGGCCCTGAAGAAGGCGAGACTCGTTTGAACGATAGCCACTGTACTATCATTAAGCTGTTACACGCATTATTGTACTGTGTTATTGTACTGTGGTGCTATTGTATTTTCTCTTATTACTATTATTACCAACCTCTTCACAGCTTCACGAAGAGCCACTAATTTATTCCAGCTATGCCGAGGTTAACAGATAGTTGGCCCTGGGTGTCACTTCCAAGTCGACACCATAGAGAAGTATAATCTTAAAATCACGAATAGCCTCGCAAGTCAAGTCTGACATTACTTGTCCCACCAAAAGCACCCAAAGACGGCAGGGTCTGTCAGCTTGGGAACATGGTCAAGCCCAAAGAAGTAATATAAAAAGGTTAGAGCAATTGCGTTAACAAGTTCTTTGAGAATATCCTACGAAATCGGCTCCATAAGTAGCCTTGCGGTGTCTGAGTGGCATTTGCTCAATACAATTTATACGCGAGCCCGTCGATGTACTACGTTAATGTTCTCAACACTTTAGATTTGGCATCATTATGCCGATCTGTGAATGAAGGGCTAACTTGCAGACCAAGAAAAATCATACATTTGTCGTTCACGACAGATGTAGATTTCAGATTTGCGTGTCGGCATTCATCGAAACGAGAAAGGTTGGTCAATCAACATCTCACGTAGTTTCAAAGGAACATCATTCAGCTGTCGAATTCACTAATATCAATACTGGCACACTTGAAATGTGAAGCACCATAAAAAATAGGAATCTCGACCTTTTTTTTTGTTTCGCTTTTTTTTCTTCGTTATACTGTTTGCACACATATTGTATTGATTTCAATGGTTCTTTGTTCTCAGCTATTCACGTGTATATGTGTTCTTTTTTTCGAAAAAGTAAAGGTTGTATCCGCTTATAGAGAAAGCATTGACTTTTTTAGCCAAGTCGAGATTTCCAAAAATCATAAAGTGCGCAGATATTTTTTTATATTGCAGCTATTGAATGTGCGCCGGACTAAAGTGAAAGAGTGTGAAGGAGTAAAAGGGGGGCAGCGTGAAAGAATTAAATTTTTTGACAGAAGATCACGCTACAAGTACTTTCTTTCTAGCGAAAGTTTGGGAGAATTCATCACATTCGGAGGGTATGGCTACGAGTAGTATAACTTTTACGTAGAATGATTAAACATGACGAAATACAACATGAGTGAATGATGAAACCAGGTGGAAATGACTTGAATCCAATGAGAGGAGATTAAGCTAAAAGTACTTCTTCTTGAGAAAAGATGAAGAGATCCATAGAATTCCTAACCTAGACTGGTACGCGTAACATAAAATTAGTATAATAGCTAATAGAACCGAGAACAAAGCCCGCTTTAATAGTACATTTAGTTTTGTCTCATGATAATCGCTCTATAATGAGAAATTATTAAATATAAAGCAATAACTTTCTAACACCAAAATTAAGTACTGTCATTTCCAAATGGGTTTCTTCACCTCATCGATTGCCCTCACGACCAATTTTCGAACGTCCGTCATGAACAGTTTCTAGAAATCGACTTTTTGCTAGCGCAGGACGACGCTTTAAAGACCTGCCACATAGCTCGCTGAAGAGGGAGGAAATGGTAGAAAGGATCTTGGGTCACAACATATTTCTCCCACCCATTCACTGCTGCAGTAAAAGTCGAACCGCTTTGTATTAGATTGGGGAAAATGTTGTGAGAAAATGCTTGCTACTTTTTGAATGTCTGCCATTTTTTGTGTTTTTGAGCTCATTTGAAAGCCCGTCTTCTCCCACGTTGATTGGTATATCACACCGCAAAAGTGACAAAGAAATGGTTGAGCGATGCTGGTTGGACCGTTTTTGAATACCCTCCATACAGTCCGGATTTAACTCCAAGCGACTATCATCTGTTTCGTTCAACGGAGCACCGGTTGCGCGACAGAAAGCTTGATACCGATATCCAATTCCATAATTTGGTCATTCATTTCTTCAACAGAAAAATCGGGATTTCACGTTCGCGGAATCGGTTTTCTGCCGGAGAAGTGGCAAGAAGTGCTTGAAGTTGAAAGGGAGTACCTCGACTATTAGTTTTGCCTTTGTTCGGGTGTAATAGGTGTATAAATAAATGTTTTACACGCGGTGAAAGTGAAGGGGTGAAGATGCCCATCTTCGTTTGAACCCAACAGCCATTCTTGGATAATCAATAACCTAATTTGCTCGTTTGCTAACTCCATTCTGAAACAAGTAGATAAACTATAAACCAGTCAGCGCGGGAGAAGACGGGCTTCGAATGAGCCCAGAACACAAAAAATGGCTCTCTCCCAAAAAAGTTATAAGCATTTTCTCTGAATTTTTTCCCCAGCCTATTACTCGACTGTCTAAGTCACTAGCCCCAAAAGACAGCTGATATAAATGACTGAGAAAAGAAGTTACAATGATATTAGTCGAGGTTGAAATGCGTCGCAGAGAGGTGATTAATCAGGAGGACTCGGTCAGCTGATGAAAGACGGTAGCTGGGTGAAAATGGTCTTATTCAAGTTATCTGAGATGTGGGAAGTGCAAGGTACATGAAAGCACGGTTGGCTTTGACTATAAGCAACTACGAGGGCGGGTAAAATCGGTGCGCTATGTCCATTATCAAGACAGCCACGATAAATTACTTATAACACAGATATAACGGATGAAATGTCAGCACACTCAGAACGAGAGAACAAAGCTTTATCTAGTAATTAATGAGGGCCTCAACTTATGAAGTACACGATTAGCCGAAAATTATTGAGAGTTACCGATGAAGTACGATCGCATGCAATGAGCTGCTTGCTCATCTGATATATATCATTCATTGTCTAATATTCAATTACTTTTATGAATTTTGCGCACTATATGCAATGAGAACACATACAAATTGAAAGATTTATGCTGACATTTGAAGTAGGCAGTGATGATATGATTGATTATTCGACTATTTATTCTTTTGTGGCCATGAAAAAGATGATTCGTTGTTGTCATAAGAATTGAAAGATAAATATGATTGAAGTATGGATAAATATGAACAAGCCATATACATCTCGTTCTTCTCTTTGAGAGTATGGCTTAGAAAGAAACATTAAACCGCTTCACAGTCGAAATATTGAGCTCCGCAAAGGGATATATGAGCACGTCGACAAAACCGCGTTCTATCCCACACCTACCTACAGATTTAAGATAGCAAATATTCTCTAAATTTGAGTCCAACTGGATTTTCCATCATTCTAGCCACATATTATGAGGGACATAACCATAATTGAGAAGCAATATACCAAAGACACGAGAGGATTGAATACTTTTATTTGGTAGTATTGATCTCGAATGGTGTATGAATTCAGGATTTTGTGGTCAACTATTGTGAAAAACGGAGGACAATGATCTATCCAACATGAGCACTATTTGTTTCAAATGAAGTAATTTATTAATATGCATATTAAATGAATAAATCTAGTGAACGTAGACGGTCGGAAATCTTGCATACCACTGAGCATTTGCAGGTGTGTAATTTTCAGAAATTCTTTCTGATCAGGAGTGAGCAAATGGAAAACCGATCTCATTCGTTGCAGAGGAACATTTAACAGGAGTGTTAGCAATCATTCGAAAGCGGAGACTTCGGGCTACAGTCTAACGCTGCAGGTTTTCCAAAACACTCCTTTATAATGCCGTAGCATTCAGATCAAAAATTATGTCTTGCACTCGCCTTTCGATTTCTTTTTATCATGCGTAATATCGATCGTTCCGCCTCGCCCTGGGTCAATTCTCTTAGGTATACAGGAAAAATAATAACACCGCGAAATTGCAGCAAATATCAGAAATTTTGAGTATTAGTGTATGCCATAGTTTGGGTACGAGCACGCTAAGGAAGGAGTTTTGTTCAGCGAAATGTGAGATGAGAGATAAACAACACGTGGTTATAAAAAATATGGTATCACTTTGGAGGTTATAGCATTATAAAGGAGTGTTTTGAAAAACCGGCAAAGTGAGGCTGTATGCTCGAGTTTCAGATTCTGAATGGTTACTAACACTCCTGTGAAATTTCCTCTCCTAAGAGTGAGATTGATTCTTCATTTGTTCCTTATTATCAGAAGAATCCTTTTCAGAGTCATGAAACAGTTTTAGACGGCTAACGTACAACAGAGGAAAAAACTAAGAAAATTAGTACACGATTAATGACCCAAAAACTGAACAAAATTGCCCTTAACTCAAGATCTCATGCAGAGCGGCGACATTCTCTAACTCTCGGCATAGACAATTTCTATGTGGGTTATACGTTCTGCCGCCTACACCTTCAGAGGATTCTTTCGTCACGCCTCTGCTTTGTTTTCAGCAGTAAGGAAGACTTCTATGAAATAAACTAGATAGATTGAAGACGTAAGATTGTTCTTAAAAATGAGAAGACTGCGAAAATGTAGACGAGCTATTCCCACAGAAAAGTATCTTCATAAATACTTCCAGGAAAAGATATACACTCAACTCTGCGTTTTCCTCAAATGCACGCCCTGCCCGATGGCGACTAGATTCCTCACCACTCGTAATTAAATTGATTCCATCAACATAATGTGTGGACATTCTTCTAAGCCTCTTCCTTCGAGCGCCTTGAGTCGGTCAGAGACTGCTGATATAATAGTTGTGGGAAGACATGCTGCATTTCATAAGACGTTGAAGAACTGTCAAGAGTACATAAATAGAAATTCAACACCCCTCTATCTTTCAGCCGCTTATTGCAGGCGTTTTCTTTTGATTACGCAACGATCTCAGATGAGCAGCAAGTTTCGCTCTCATCGCCCTCAGCGACATCAAAAGGGAACCGAGTTAACTCACATAAAACAATTCCCATAAATGCTACTGATATAGCACTTCTTCTCACGAATAGCTGCTATTTTTATCATTGCACATACTCATAAACAAGTACTTACAGATAATTTTATTAGGTAATCGATAGACATTAAGTCATAGTAACAAAATCGAGGTTGTCACAGTGCCGGCCGTCTTCAGTATGGCACACAGCCGTTGTGTTCGTATGAGCAGCAACTGCTTCGCGTACCAGATGTCCAGTGTTGTGTTGGTGGAAAATTCACAGCGCAATGAATGGTCTTAGGGAAAGACGTATTTCCCATGATAGCTGGCCAGTGTTGTGCTGGCAAACTATTTATAGGTTAATGCAAACAAGAATATTGGAAATCGTCACGGTCACAGAAGTGCCACTTGAGTATGGACGCCACTTGAAACTCGGCTGCGATTTCCACCTCTTTCAAGGAACCATGTTAATGCTTACTCCTGGAGCCATGCTTTGTCAAAGGTGAAGGATACTCAAGAACAATAAAATTTCGATCTGTTATTGAACATTTTTATGTTGTCTTGTCCATTTCGACTTATAATTCGATCATAATAAATTCAAATCTTTCATTTATTACGTAGACAACAGTTCACCTTCAAACACTACCGCAAATAAATAAATAGTCAAATATTTATTTCGTCAATGAATGAAAATTAAGTATTACGACTTAAATCTTTCAGTTTATATTTCTCAATTCATATGATGTACAAAAGCCCTCATAGTTAATGGTATACCTCTTACGGAACTGACTGGACGGAAAGGCACCGCGCACCGATGAGGTTGGGAAGCTGAAACACGTGTCTAGCACTTTATAAATACTCCTAACAAACCTCCTGATAGTCAAAATATTCTCCCAAAAAGTGTCAACCTTAAGGTTTCATAATAATTCATTCAAAGTGTTAATATATCTTAATTATTTGTGTACCTTAGTGAGAAGGCTATTTACCGTTGAACACTTTGCCACTGGTCATGCTCACCGATTATATGGGCTCTCCGGATTACTTTCAGAATGAACGTCAACAGCCAATTTTGTGCATCTCCTCTAGTTCTCACCTTCCAAATCGCCTCAAGGTGATCACTCTTAGGTGACTTCGGAGAGATAGGCGTATCGAAAACCTCATGATCCGTTCACTGCTTCCGATGAGTGCTCTCGTCCACTGTCTACACAAACTAATGCAAACCTACTAGACGTAAAATCATGAGAAAGAACATTTCCAAATAAGTCTTTTGAGTAAAAGGTTTATTCATGTCTACAAATAAACGGTAGGAAATCCGAATCAATCGTTCTGCAGGCAGTAGCGATGAGGAGGCCGGTAACGAAGTCGAAAACGTACTTTTAACCAGATGCTGGCTCTGGGTAGTGTCTCGGGCGACGACGAACAATATAGTACGAAAGATGTGTATTGATTAAAATTTTAATTACTTTTGGTGAACAAATTTGGTGTTTATGCTCTAGTGCTAAGCTTATAGAACGGCCTAATATCATAAAAAACCTCACTTCTCTCAGTCGGGATAATCGTGCCCTAATGGAAGCATTTGCGCCACTCTACTTCCTCTCCAAATTACTCAGTCAGTTTAGCTGCTGCTTGCTGTCAGGGCAGTGGACCATCCACGATCCCACACGTTATGTTCCAGTGAATGCTAATTGTTTCTCACACTTTTAGAAGAATTTTGTTTATTCAGGATTCAACAAAAACAATCAGATCGCGTGGAAGACCAAAGACGAGCGCTACGAAGCAGCTAAGTGATGGTTTAACTGGCTAGTCATAGTATTCTCTTGCTCGTACGATTTCAAACAACTATTTCCTTAATCAATGCTTAGTCAATTTTTCAGTAGGACTTCAACAGAACTGATCCAAAACTAGAACTTTTTTTAGAAAACTTCTTAAACATGTTTTAGCACTTTCACATTTTTCGAACGATGTGCTGACTTTTAAATCTACTTCTTTTTATGGTAAGGATCGTCGTTAAGGTGAACTCCCGATAAAGGTATTCACGGACTCGAACATTCGATGTTCCAGAATATTCCCAGATCTCAGCATCTTTGCGATTGCCGTTCATAGTACTTTGAAAATTCATTCCATTGGAAAATAAACTTATTAGCGTCGCAGTGCGCTCAGAATTGAGGTAACGCCTCTTGTAGGTGGAAGTGATAAGGTGATCGCAACAGTTAATGGGCTCGTGGTATAGTTCTACCTCATTCGTACCGCCTCAGTCATAGATGACTCACTCATTGTAGCGTCAGGCACAGCAGGCGATAAAGAGGAAATATAAGATTTTATTTGACTAACTGAGGTTCTGAGGGAACTTTATTGTCATTGAATGATATAATATCACAAAAGGGGCCTTTTGAAGGACTGTATCACCTGTTCTCCCGTTGATCATCAAAAGGCTGGAGCGGGCACCACCAACACTTCTATTTTTTCCTATCGCGTACAAGAGTAGCCTAATGGGTCCTCCTCGCTCTAGGGATTCGCCGGGCATCACATCGTTTTTCTATACCTTTCGTGAAGAAGCCGATCAACGGATCGATGGTCTTCCTGTGCATCTTGATGTTCCGAAGAATCCAGTCGGTAACGGCTCTTGCCCATCTGATGTCGTTCAAATGCATCACGTGTCTGGCCCACTGCATTTTGATATCCTGGCGTGTACAACAGCATCTTTAATCTTCGATCGCTTAGATCGTAGATCGGAACTACGGATCCTTTCTCTTATTTGCGAAACACGGGTACTCTTAGTACCGACCTTTCCAAATGATTGTTCATCCTTATTATGTAGGGACCAAGTTTCTGCTTCACACGTTAGGGCAGGGAAATCGTCGTGTCGAAAAGCTCGGCACGGAGTCGAACGTTTTTTGCCTTCTTTGCTACATCTTCGATGCTCTTAAACGTTCCCTTAGCCGCTCGTTTTCTCCTGCGCAACTCTAAACTTAGGTCGTTCATCATATTGATTTCACGACCTAGGTAGACATGACTCTTGCATTTGGAGATGTTCGTTTCGTTGAGTATGAATGGGTCATTCAAAATCCATTCGTTCCTAATAAACATTGCTTTCGTTAGATTTAGTTAAAGACCAATCTTTCCACAGGCAATGTCGAAATCGATCAACATCCGTTCCGCTTGGCTGATGCTTGGTATTATCACGACGATTTCACCAGCAAAGCAAAGATGGTTTAATTGTCGGCAGTTATTTTCATTCCCATATCGCCTCATTCTAATGCTCGCATAGCGTTTTGGAGGTTGACAGTGAATAATTTTTGCGAAATTGTATCACTGTGTCCAACACCTCCTCTCACGCCGATGGTAATGTTGTTGTAGAATGGCGATACTGTGGTCGTGAAGTTTTTATGCAGCTCACGAAGGGTCGTTATGTACTCATTAGGGATGCGCTGGCGAGCCTCTATAACGCCTCTAATTCCACTGAATGTGTTCCATGATGCTAAATTCTTTTCAAAATCCTGCTTTTTCGCATGGATGACCTTTGTCCAGTGTTCTGTCAATCCTATTTATCAAGGCTCGAGTGAAGGGTTTATAGACAACGTACAACAAGCAGACTGGGCGATACTTGCCTATCTCGTGGAGGTCTCTCTTTTTGAAAAACAACACGGTCTTCCTGGTTTTCCATTGAATGGGTATCCCGCATTCTGGCAGACAGCGAGTGAAGAGCCGAGTCAGGGTGTTGATGAGAACTGGCTGTACGTTGCTCAGTGTCCTGATCTAATCCTGTCTGGACCAGGTGATGCTCTATTCTTCACCGACGACATAGCATGTCGGATTTCGGAAGGGAAGACCGTTGAAACGACAGTTCATCCTATTTCAAATCATATGACGGTAAGAGGACATGGCTATTAAAAAGACCCGAATAGTATCCACCGTCCGTCTGGAAACTGTAAGTGTCCCGTCAGGGCATCGCAGTACAATCATCATGGTCTTACGATTGGCGAAACTTCACTGGGCTTTGCAAATGCCTTCCCAGCTTCTGCAGTTTCTGCCATAATTACTTCTTGTCTCTATTTGAGGTCTTATTTTATCGCTACTCTGCAGCGTTTACGAACTTTGGACGTATGGTTTGGATTGTCTGTAGCTCGCGCGATTCCACGTTGACGTATCTGCTGGAGTGTCTGCGGAGACAAGCGTGTATTCTTCACTTTAGGACTCTCGGCTTTCATAGCGCTAATGTGATGATATTTGATGAGCCAGTCGTATTCTTCGTCGATGTTGTCGGCAACGGTATCTTCTCAAGAGCTAACTAGTGATTTGAATACATCCCAATTTATGATGGTTCTTTGACTTCGTTGTTTGAATTTAGCGACTTCTTTGCTTTCCGCTAAAAACGGAACGTGGCGTGAAGGAGGCGATGGTCTGGTTTTGTGTAGAAGTCCATAATAACAACGACATTGGTCAGGCGGAGTCTTCGATTTACTAAGATGTGATCTATTTTGTTATGGTACTATCTATTGATACATTCCCACGTCCATCGTTGAGAGGGAGGATTTTGGAATTGTGAGTTAACATGGATGGTTTTAGTCGTCGTGATAAACTCAGATAGCCTCTCACCCTGTTCACTCCACTCTAGTGCGTGAGTCCTAATGTGACGTTCTTCAGACGTCGTTCTCGGTCCAATTTTCGCGTTGAAGTCTCCAGCAATGCTTGAAGGATGTTTGGTTTTCTCTGAAGATTTTTTCGAGGTACTCATAGAACGCTTCGACTTCGCCTTCGTCATAGCTTGGTGTTCGTACATAAGAAACGAAGATGGTCAAGCTGGAATTGAAACACATCTTTTCAACTGTAATCGTCTGATTCTGGCTGTTAGTTGTTCAAATGGATGTTCACAGTCAAATTCGATTCGACGAGGATGCCAGGGCTGCCGAGTAAACAAAGTGAGAAAGATGGAGTCCTCAGTCTCAGCCAAGCTATTGTCGTCGCACCGTACCCTTCTTGTTTCAATCAATAGATCTTCTGCAGCGGATAGGTGATGAAGTCTTCGTGCATTATAGGTACGGATTGCTATTTTAGTACATTTTGATTTTGACAGCTTAGTTAGGTTTTGAGATTTCAGCAGGCTCTCCGTACCGTGATACCCGGCGCTGCCGCACCGCGAGCTCATTCGGTGTCAGGGAATGAGGCTCATATTTTTGTTGTTTTTAACATATTGATACCCGACATATAGCTTGCCAGGCTTCAAACGTGGAGGCTGGTATTCACGAGTAGCTTGCCAGTCTCTCTCGGAAGAGTGGGAGGAGCTTATTTGTTGGAGGTGACTCCTAACCGCCTACAATGTACTTCTGAGCCGCTTGATTACAGGCGTTTGGCCAACTTGTCTCGCAGAAGTAGAGTTTTGTCAACTCGGCGCTGCAGAAGCAGGGAGCTCGGCCTCTTGATCCACCTGCGTCTCTGGGAAGCATGCGGTCGCTTTTGGTTCGCATTGAGTTCGCCTATACACCACCTGGGGAGGGGCCCCGTGCTCTCACGATCAACTCGGCAAGATCTCTCATCATTTATTTTCTTTTCCCTTCCTTTTTCTTCCTTCCTTTTTTCTTTTTTCCTCCTTTTCTTCTGTGTTTAGGAAAAACCCCTACGTGTACAAAAGTTTCCTGTGTTTCAGCTGAAAACCACGATCTTCCAATAAGGAGCATTTTACAAGTTGATACTAGATCTCCTCATAAGTTTTGCCACTGTAGCATCAAAGACCAAATTATCAACGAGAAGTAATTGAAATTGCTTCACAACACTATTTAAAGTATGCGCCATCAGCCTGAACACATTTCTGCCGTCTCTCACGCAACAAATCAATACCGCGCTTATAGAACTTGTCATCCTTGGATTCAAAGAAAAATGTCAATCATCAACGCAGATGTTTGATGTCACGGATTCTTTATTGATTAGGAAGTGCCCCGACGACCAGAAGAGATGACAGTAAGACGGCGGAACGTCACGATTGTACGGCAGATGGTCCAGCAACTCCCAACCCATTGCCGTCAACTTCCTCTTTGTCACTTTGGCGACATGTAACATTGCATTTTCTCGAAGCAGGATGAGATTGCGACTATGTCACCGTGACAGAGCCCGATTGAAGTGGTCCAGATGCTCACAGTAGCTCTTAGCATTGATCACCTCTCGGCTAGCAGAGAGCCTCAGTTAATCGGCCGACCTGTTTCTAAAGGACGATGAGTATAGCCTTGACCAACTTTGCGTAGGCGTCCAGAGCACACCTGGTTCTTCATGTTGCTGTTGCCGGCTCGAAACTCAGCAAGTAATTGGAAAGCTGTTCTTCTGGCAACAAGCCCTTGAGCCTTTGCACGATTCATGCTTTGGAAGGCGGTCTGTTCCTCGCGTCCCAATTTGTACTCGTAATTGTGATAAAGGCCTCGTTAAGCCTCCATGATGGAGCAACTGTGGACACATTTCGTACGAAAAGGAGGCTCAGAAAATTCTGCACAAAGAGGTATCAATTCGTTGCCTAAAAGATGGCAAAGGCATGTTGAGGCAGGATTATGGCGCATACTCTGAATAGTGTTGTTAAGCAATTTCAATCACTTCTGGTTAATTACTTTAGTCTTATTTTGCTCTAATCTCAAAACTTGTGGGAAGTCCCAATATTGAAGGAACGAAGATCACGCCTCGCTTTTGCATTTTGTTGTTTTAAGTTTACAGCGTATTTTTTGTTATTTCTTTAGTAAAATTATTATCCTGAGTAGGTTAAATAGAAGAAAATATAGACTATTATATGGAGGACTTCGTCAAGCGTATTTTTTGTAGAAAGAACTTTCGCATAACCTTGAGTATCTCGCTTTTTCAACACGGAAGATTTTTCGACCATACCATAAAAGAGATTAAAAAAATTGCTTTTGTTTGAGATATTATTCAGCAATCAAAAATTCATAAAACCGGCATCGCTCAACAGCAATCTACCTTTATCAATAGCTTACCACCGGTTAACAACTTATCGTTGTTCCGTAAAAATTGTACTACTGACGATCAAAAGTTGGTTCCTTCTGCTTTCATATTAGTTAATCAAAAATTATTGGATTTGTTGAGTAGTGAACATTCCACAGCTCGGTCTGACTTTTGAAAGTGCTTTCTTTGTGCAGGTTCCTGTAGTTGTAATATTAAAGTCGTCTCCTCGCTTGCTTGCAATTTCACCTTCTTCACAAACGCTGTAGAATACTAGTCGAGCAGTTGTCCTTGCAATCTCGAGGATAGCCGAGACGAGGCATTCCATCAAGGTGGTTATTGATTGCTGGAGATTGCTGAACTGTTAAAGATCAATCGCACGTCGCGTCAAACATCACTAGTCATTCGGCAACAGACCTCCTAAAGACATTTTTGTGTTACAGAAATAGACTATCATTAAAGCGATTTCCTAAAGTCGAAGGATTTCCTATATTTCAATTTAGTTACGCTTTCTTGTCATTTGTACGCTAAAAATAAAACCGTCCTTTTTTTATGCGACATTCTTGTGATCGCCTGAGATAAATGTCTATTCTATAGTCAGCTCCTAATTATCGGATGCACACAGTTCATATTAGAAACATCGACAAATCCGAAGTGTTTATCGGATCTCGTGGTGAGAATATCAGACGTCCACGCAAACAGGTATGCTAGTTCTATACGTTAACCATTGTGTATCATAAATTACGACGCAAATAGTTTAGGTGGTCTTGGACATTGAGGCTCTTCATTTTTTTCTTCATTTTTCCTTTTTTTTCCCTATCTCTCTATCCTATACCTATCTTTCTTTTCTATTACTTTCTTTGTTTCTTTTATCCTATTTGCTTATCTTTGTAATCAAGGAATGTCGATTCAGTAACAAAGCGTGCATATTCAATTTTTCCTTAGTGTTTGCACTAACCCGCCGATTTTTCAAGCGTCACGAGGCGCGATTGCTCGGCGAACGCATCGACCGCAGCGCGTTTTGACAAAACAGTTTTTTTTTCGTCACTAAAAGAGGTATTGTCATTAGTAAAAATAGAGTCAAATGAAGAAATCAATGAAGCTTTTTTTTGTAAGAGCATGTTGAAAAATCACAAAGCCAATGAATTGTTTGTCAAAAAACATACTGCACCTTGTAGTGTGATGCCACTCCATCGATTATTGTTGTAACTTTTGTTATTTTCTATCAGGAGTTGGAACTCTTATAGATTAGCAGAACAAGTTTTCTTCTATGGAGTTATGAGTAGTCGCTTCCCATATGTCCACTTAACTCAGCTCTGAACATCAACTGTGAAGGTGAAACAACGCACTCTGAAAGCAAAATTTTTTTTTTCTTGATAACATGCCGTAGTGTGCAGGTCATTTACGAATGGAACAATAGCAGAATCGATGCTTTTCAAATTGTCAAATAATTACAAGAATCAAGGACTTAAAGAGGGTTGAATGTTACATAACAGTGTGGATTCATTAAATCATGAAATATGGATTCAAACTTTATTCTGATCAAATCTGCAATTAGCAGCTTTATATTACTCTACGGAGAGTTATCCTTCTTGCTCGAATCGTATAAATTCCTCATAGGAACATAACTAATATAACAATACACTTCCGCCTTGTAGAGCATCACTATCTCGCATGTATTATAGAAAATGTGGGATCACCGTACATTGCGTACTTGATATATCAACCAATCCAACATACTCTCCAGGTGCGCATCATGTTGTCAGGTGAGAAGAAATGTTCACACCCAAACTGTGTGGCAAACTTGGTATGCCAAAACAAGGACATTCGATTGGAAGCTCTAATTTTCTGTCAGAAGGTGTAGAGGAATAAGCGAAACGAATCAGGCAGAAGAGTGATTACTTACACTGATAGAAGTGGAGGCGGACACCCATTGGAAAAGGTTTTACAGACCGGGAGGTGTCTGGTTTACTATAGCGTGGCCACAGCCACCTGCACTTTGTCATGTTAAATTTATTGGAGAGGTGGAATCTACAGAATACAAAAGATAGAGGCAATCTTCTTGGATGCTTTTAACTGAAAAAGAACTACGTAGAGCACTTGAAATTAGTGCGTATGAGCAGTGCATATGGCAAAGGCTGCAATGAACGACGATGCTCACGTCAGAGTAAAAGTAGATATGAAGATATAGCGATGAAATAAAGTTTGTCCCAGAATTCTACTTATATTTCAACTCGTGTAGTACACTAATAATCAAAAAAAAAAATTCCAAATCGTAGATGAGGTGGCATCCCGTCCAGCGTACAGCATCATTTTACCAAACCACTCATTGTTTTCTTATATTCAGCACTATGATGTCTTTTAAGTGTTATATAAAAGTAGATTACACGAAAATAAAAGTTTGTATGAAATATTTGTCTTGGAAGAAGTAATGATGTAGGTAATTATTGACAATATACTTCTTCATGACAATAAATTGAGACGAGTTCTCGCTGGCATAAGAAATCATGTGATTGAAATATGATTCAGTGGAATTAGCATAGCATCGAACTGTTCGAAACAGTTCGAAATATGACATCTTTGTAAGCGTCTGGCTTTCCCCTTAAAAAATGCGGAGTTTTGAAAGAGACGTTGGTGCTGTTTCCAGATTGCAGCAATAAAAGATGCTCATAGTTAATTATATGTAAATACATAGAAAAATTTTGGTACTTTCCGCTATCCTTGCTCTGTTTTAGCCCCTGGAACAAAACGTAATTTTCGTCGTTTTCGAAGTCTTAGTGGTGATTGGATAGCTTAAATCAAGACATTTGAAAAGCATATTTTATTTTCACAATGGCTTCAATATTGCATTATATTGGAAGATTACAATAAGCAATATTCTTTTATGTGATCGCTTTTAGCGGTGGTACGATGGAATAATATACCTAAGATGTAGAGTGATGTGTAAAACTTCTGCGGTAGTTGGTACTGGAACCCACACTTCACCTATACGGAAGCGCGTGCTCGAACCGTTGCACTACCGATGCCCGTTTTGACACCACTCTTCACATCATCACCAAAAAATCATGATGATCATTCAAACATTTCTCGCTGATCAAGGCTTTTTCGTTAGACTTTTATTAAACATTCGATAGCTTCAATCTCGCTTATTCCAATGATGCATTTGGTTTATGGAAAGAATTTTTTGTTACGATGTGACAGTCGGAAGAAGAATAAGTTTCGCAAATTTGACACTGGAAAGCACGATGGCTAAACGGCCATGTTGCGAAATCTCTATTCACATACGGGCAAAGCAGTGTGGTTTGATGTCGATATTGTGCTGCGCGAAACTTATTTTTCTACGTGCTACTCTGCATTAAAAAGTTTTTTAGAAGCTAAGCGCATTATCGGAATCGACGCAACTCAAGTTATCAAATGACAATCAAATGTTCAAAGGCAGAGCTTTGTTTTAAAGAGAATTATTTGAATGAGGAACATAATCTTAATCCTGCTATTAGGGCGCAATAATAAAGCTATAATAAGAAAACTACATCCTTGAAATCTTTAAGATTTGAGTTCTCAAATAAATGTCTAGCTTTGGAAAAAAAGCAAAAAGCGCGTTTTTCTCAAGGGATCGGAAAAAGTGCGTATGATGGAAATTATCTAAATTTGCGAAACCCAATCTTCTTTTGACTGTCACAGTGCAACAAATAGCATTTTTTTTGAAACCATATATTCCATTGAAATTCTTGAGATTTTATCTACTGATCAGTTATTGAAAGTCTAAACAAATAGCTTTGTACAGCAAGAAATGTTTGAATGAGAAACAAATTTTTATTTTTGTTGTTTCAACACAATAATGGAGCAATTTTGAAAATACATTACAATTTCAATTACTTCAAATTCAAACTAGCGAACGATTACTAGAACTTCAAAAGAGCCCGAAAATTGCTCAAATCTGCCAATGTTTCGATAAATCAATGGGCATCCCACTGCAATGTACGGTATCATTTTTGCAAACAATTCATTGTTTTCCAATTGCTTTAGCATATTTCAATCAAAAATAGCTTTAGTAAATTACTTTTGTCATAATAACCGAGTTGCCGATAATTTAACTCAATTCGGTGGCGATGAATATCTAAATTTCATTAGAAACTTACCACATCGTTATTGCACTATTCCTACCCGTTCTAAACGTAGTAACTCAGTTCATTCTAAGAGAATGCGGCTTCCAATGGCATTTTCTAGTTCCTCGCATAGAATCTATCTAAAAATGCTCTCACCTTGGCTTAACTGATTGAAAACGCCGACAAAATATAAGTGGAATCTCCTATGGTTTCACCCTAAGATAGTATCAAAACAGTATCAGTAGCCAATACTCAAATGATTCCATCTTTGATCGCTACCACGACATACCTCCATTTGCGATCTGTTGCACAGTTGGTGAACACGATACTTTCCGTGGGGTGAAGTTTTATATATTTTGGAAACCTTTTTTTATTATTACTTTTTAGTTGTCAATACGTGAAAGTAGAGCCGTCTTGAAGAGCGCGTGTGGGGCAGTGGTAAGATGTGCTCTGTTGAGCACACCCAGATCAGTGGTTTTGATCCCGCGCTTATAGCTCACCTATCATCCATCTCTACCAAGTCGGTCAATTGGTTTAGACTGATCTCAGGTTTGTTTAGGAGGACAAGCTGCATTGAATCGATACAGCGCCAAGCCAGCGCGAGTTTTTATGAAGGCCAGATATGCATTCAGTCACCTCATGCGGAGTCAAAATTAAAACAAGTCTTCTCACAACATGTGCTCATCGATGTGGGCAAGTTCGCATGATGATATTTACAAGATCTGCATCAAGAAGGAGGCACTAGCCGGAGCTCAGCCTGTTCCTATGATTTATGTGGCGTCAGTACAACTGCCTAATTTGCCGCCTCTCATGTATCAAATCAGTTTCTCATCGTTAGTCGTCAACTAACTGTAGGGCGCGCCGTTAAATTTTACATTTTTCATTCGTCATAGGTATAAGTAGCAGTGTGTATTCTTCTTTTTTTTAGGAATTGCCTAACTTTACAACGTTCGTTTAAGTAATCATTATGTCGTCTTCCTCGATTATTAATCTGAAGAACTTATGTTCTTTCACTATCCTTGTGCCGACGAAGTCTTCAAAGCCGCCAACGCTTCCTGTAATCGCCTGATTCGAGTCATAGTTACTCTCCGATGTAATTTGACCCTTCATTGACTGTGCTAAGCGACTTTGCCTTTTCGAAGACTTTTCGAGGTGGAGTGAATGACGACCATTCATTTCAATGTGTTTGAGTTTATATGTAAGCGTCTCTTAGAGCTCTCAGCATAACGATGGAGTATGATCACGCATAATTTTTCGGTCTCTTCTAGAGTTTTGTTCGACTATTTGCCCGACACATCATGATCACTACATCAGAAGGAAGCGTGAGAAAGTGAAAAAGCATTTCAGCTATAATGAGCGGTCCTATCTTGTTGCATCATTTTTTAACAATCCCGGTTTATGTTTAACCTACTCTTCATGAATTCGTATGAAATTCTTGGATTAAGTATTTCTTGGCAGTAGTGATTTGATAGCTTACTCTTATAAGAACTATGATGCTTATCCTTGATGGATTCAAATATCAGTAGTTGAGGCAGAGGGGAATTTTTGGTGGTGTGTGTGTATACACTGTGACAATTTCTATACTCGTGACTAACTAGCAATTGTCTGGAGAATAACTTGAAGGCTAACTTTGACTTGACAATTTACCTAATTTAAATCACTGAGGATTAATTCCAACACCATCTAGTTCAATATAACTGTGTAATCATAGCAACATTTTTGATTTTTGGTTGTAAATTACTGTGGTCATATTTAGAAACGCCACGATTTTATACTAGAATGCAAGCGAATAGTTGAGTATTTGATGAGAGCAGATATGGACGGGCTCGAAGTGGAAGTGCTTGATAAGATTAGTAATGCCTCAGTATATCATGCATAGGGTAATGGAACGATTCAAAAATAATGGTGAAAATCTGATTTCTCCTAATATTTTCCCCTCGTTCCATAGGCATCGACGAAATCTTAAGATTGGAATGCAATTACCACGCACATCGAAACCAGTTTATATCTCCCGGGTAGCCCAAAAAGATGAAACTCTTTGGGTTTTCCCAGGACAGTGTTTCTGTTACTCACTTCCCGGAAAAACGGAAGAATATAAGATAAAGGAGAGAAAGAGCCAATTATTTGGCGCCTTAAAAAGACTGTACAGTCATATATCACCACTATGTTGTCTTTACTGGCCCACCCTTTGGAGTGCTAAACCTAATTGTTTTCTTTTGACTACCACAGCTCACTAAGAAAACCTCTTCAAAAATAAACTACGTCCTCGAAATCGCTGAGTTCAGTGCTATCGAGTGGTTATCATTTGTTCATAGGAAATACCTTATCCGGCAAGAAATCCTGAAATGTGAAACGAAATTTTATTTCGGCTGTTATAGCGCAAAAACAAGCCATTTAAGAAACACACTTGTGTCACCACTATGTCTTACTTACTATGTTAACAATGTGGAAACAACTAGATTGCGAAAGTTTCTTTATAAAACAATCAAAATACATATCGTTTGCTCATTTTATGCGAAATTTTCAAGAGATAATGGCAGTCGTTCCTTTATAGATTTATGATGGAAAGGGCAAGCTGAAAGTAAGCTGACTCATTTCGGTAGAAGGGAAGTATGCATTCCGGCCTACCTCATCTAGGAGCAATCGCTCTTTCTGGAATAAAACTCCTTTAGTGCTTACAATTTCAATGTTCGTTCATGGTAGTATAACGTTGAAAGCTATACGGTTTGAAATGAATCTCGTTTTAAATTCTAGTAGGCTGGTTTTTGATGTGCCATTCTTTATTGCACACTGTAGCTCGTCAAATACTAGGTTGGTGCGAAACTGAGTGCGATTCAAGTTAATTGAATAATGTATAATATAACTGCGTGTATTGAAGAATACGTATCCCAAATATCAAGCGGAAAATTCCCAACAATGCATAAGCTACAGTTATTTTTATAACAGTCTGGTATTTCATTTTTGATGCTGTGCCGCAGCTGTTTCTATTTTAGCAAATGTGATTATGATGCAATATTTTTGTTGGTACTAGAATAAATCATTCTTATAACTTGTAGAACGCCTATGTTATATAAAAACTCAGCAGCCTGCCGAAAGCTTACCGTGTCATCATGACTGTTGTATACACCTTTTCACAATCTTATAGGCGTTGAATTCCAGAAGAGTAACGCATTCTCTAAATTGAAATTAATCACTGATTATGAAGACCTTTTAATAATTCGTTGAATGATATTGAAAAGACTGGCATTACCTACGCTGTTCTGCTTTCCTTTACTGACGTCGCCAACAACGCAAGCTACAGGCTTTCAAAACGACAGACAATAATCATTCGTTCAGTTGGTCAATCTTGTGAAATCTTCGATCGCATTTGCCACTTGACTATTCTTGCTCTTTCCATTTCTCCATGAGTCCTACCTTTTGCTGCTCCCATATTTTTCAGAGGTATATCAACGGTCTGTATTGTCATATCTGATGTTGTGTTTCCCGACTGTGTTCTTTAAAATGTTCACACGCTGTATAAGTGATGCTCACCAACGACTAGCTTGATCAAGGTCGCCTGTGCAAAGTTTCGGAATCGGTAAGGACAGCAACGTTAGTAATATGATAGCCTCATTAATGCTTGATACGATTATTTTGTAAACCATATATATGTTCTTAATCACGGCTTTGTACTTTTCTTGTTAGACTTACGACGATTTCTGGCTTTTGTGTATCAGTTACAATTCCATTTGCTCAAACTTTCTTTCTAAGGTCTAATAAAGTCGTCCTACAGACTTGTTTCTAATACTAGTCTTATAATGGTTTTTCATGCAAACGGTATAAGATACAGCGGCTATAACACTTCTAATAAATGAAACACGTATAAGATTTCTTTTACTGTTAATTTTTTATTATTATACAGTGTTATATACCACCTGAAATGGCTTTTATATGCTAACCATGTGTGTAACATAATATTATCTGCAAATCAGAGTTTTTAGTGAATAAATCATAAATGTGCTATAGTACGGATATAGTGTGTAGGTTCTGTAATACGACGCGTGGTTAAAAAAAGAGATTTGGTAGCGCAGGCGGCTAAGGATGCATGAAATAGCTGAACATCGCTTCCGTGGATGGAAATATAGGCATACACAGACCAAAATCGCTAGATTTTTCGTCAATGCTTGCGAATGTAAGTTTCAGAATAAGAAATACCTAGATTTCTTGCAGATTTCAGCAAGAAAGAAGGTGAACGATCCACTTTCCAAGAAATTCTTAAACATTCCGTCGCAGCTATTGTTGTTCCCATGCAAAGTTGAGCAAAAGGTAAACCAAAGGAATGGTACCTATGGAAATAAGAACTTCAGCGAGAGCTATTTCTTTTGATTCTTCAGCTTCCTGAAAAAGGCTGCTAGCTAAGAGTTTATATGGGTAGGAAGTGTATGTGTCTCACGTGAGAATATTCACCTCAATTACACGTAGAGGTAATTCGCAATTGCAAGGCATCCATCTTCGCTGATTGGCTTCGAAGTCTTCCGACATATCAAAAAAATGGTTCAAAGCTTTTGTGTGCAGATGCTTCAGATTCCTGTGCAAAAATAGTGATACTCAATAAAAATCTCATCCTCACACTTCCGCTCATTTTGCATGCTCGTTGGAGTATTTTATCTAATTTCAAGTTTCTCAACTCGATACATATACGAACGGGAAATGGTCTACCCGTTTCGTCTACGTCCTCTTTCCCAAATGCCTCAAAAGAAATTAGATTCCACCGACACCACCTTTTTCAAATCATAATATACTTTTTGATGTACAGATAGATAAGTGCGGCTATGAAGTAACTGGCGTCTTAAAGTGTTTGGTGGTATTTCAGTCACTGCTAACAATAAATCTCCAAGGTGGCTTTTCTAAGTACTCTATCATAGCTGAACTTATTTCGTTCAAAGTGAAAGAGAGAATCAATGTATCCTAAGTTTTGGTAAGCGTATCCTCATCTTTCACTGCCCGTCGTGCACCTTCTGCAAAGGTGAGAAGAGCAACCATTTTCCAAAACTAGGAAAGGGTATTTCAACACTTTTTCCTTCTGTTCTTTTCCTATTCACACACTGGTGGTTGTTTGAGTTTCGCTCCCCGTAAATATTTCGCGTTATGAAAGATCAGAATTAGTGTGTTTTTGTCACTAAGTATTCGGCAACAACTGATGACGTAGCGTTTTCGAACTAGCTAATTCGAGCTTCCAAATACAAGTGCCAGTCCTTCTCGGCGTCTTTCCGCTGAATTCATCTACTTTGACCATTTCATCGAAGGCACAAAGTGTTTTTCCATCTTTATTTGCGTTGAACAGATGATAGAACAGTCAGCTATAATCTCAGAACAGTCTAATGGCCAGAGATTGAAAACTGGAGGTCACACTTCAGACATGAAGGTAATGGAAAGGCTTGGTGGCATTGAGTGTTTCAAATCCAATCAACTAACCAGTGCAGATTAGCTCAAAAGATTTCAATTTTTTAAAATTTTTACAAGACCGGTGATCACTCTCTTGGAAGTGTAAATTAGACTCTGACGAAGGCGTTGCCGTCGAAACGTTAACCGCCAAATGTTGAGGAAGAAGAAGTACCAACCTTGTACAAGTTTTAGATGAAGAAAAGGACAGTTGGTGCAAAACAGTGCAGAACAATTCGTGGACTAATTCGAGACCCTTTAAGATAGCTGTAGACTGTCGAGCCGCGAAGCCAGATACATTTATAATTTATGTGTGCCTCTTAGAGAGCTCCACTCCTAGCATGTCGAAATCAATTGACAGGCTTTTAAAACTTACCATAACATCAAGCGACTTACTCTCGTACCTGATCTTAGGAGGCGCGCCACCTACTTGATGTTGAAACATTTTGTTGCCCGTCAAATGAGCCAGAGTAAGCTCCAGCATTTAAATAAGCATTGGATCCGTAAACTACGTTATCCTAAACGTTTTGCCGTCTATACAACTCAGAGTGGGCGGATCGATAAATCTAAGGTTACCAATCGATACAAACTTATGCATTTTGTTAGGTATGTAGAAAGAAAAATGCTGTTAGTTCAATTTTCTGTTGCTAAACAACTGGAGGTATCAAATCTGTAGCACTTGTCCTTCAAAAACACTTCACACGTCACAATCTTCGTAAGAGAATAAAAAACGAAGATATATTTCAATATATCCTTTCATTATTATTTGAGCCAGCTTGTCATGTGCTCTGGTAAGGGCTCTTGTACAGCCCGATACACGTGCTTCGTCCTTACAGTAATACCAATAAAATACCAGCAAATGAGCAATCGAGTGCACAACACTCTGGGTTAGGTGAAGGTTTCACTTGACATAGAGTGTAAAGCGTATCGTCGTCGATGACTCTGTCTAAGGAGTGTAAGGCTCCCGAGAGAAGTAACTATAAAAGATTGAAAGACGACGGGTTCTGCACGACTGACGAGTCTGTAAGGACGAAACACGTGTATCGGGCTGTACAAGAGCCCCTAACAGACCACATGACTAGTTGGCTCAAATAATAATGAAAGGATATATTGAAATTTGAGCGTGGTCTTAACAAAGCACTCGAAATAAAGGTATAATATGATAAAAATACCAGCCAACGAGCAATCGAGTGCGAAAACACTCTGTGTTAGGTGAAAATTTCGCTTGACGTAGAGTGTAAAACGTTCGTCTTCGATGACTCTCTGTAAAGGAGTAGAGCTTCCGAGAGAACTGACTATAAAAATATTGAAAGACGACGGGTTCTGCCCGACTGACGAGTCTGTAAGGACGAAACAATCGGGCTGTAGAAGAGCACTTGTCAGACCAGATGACAAGATGACTCAAATAAAAATGAAAGGAAAACGAAGAGATATTGGAAGATTTTAGCACATTTGAATGCGGTCCTAACGGAGTTTTGCAACACTTTTTCCGAATAAGTCATTTCGTGATAAAGTTAGCTGACAAAAGAGGCTGCTTCATAGAGGAATTTAATGCTGCCTGTACCATTTTCAATCTGTGGACAGTGACCTCATGATAAATTTTTCAGGAATGCTGTAAATGAAGCTTTGGACGACTTTATGATACTATTAATCATTGCGATTAATACAGCATTGCTTTTGTCGGATAAGGAACGAAATGATCGTTTCGTTAAGTTTTATGTTCATAGACTTCATAGACTATCAATACAAAAAAAAATGTCGTGTTATTGGCAACCAGAATCTCTGACTTTCACAATTTCCATTATATATGCATTTTTTGATATGATATTTTTGTGATTAACTCCGAAGAAGATGAAATTCCACTGTGATCAAGGGATCCTAATGGACACAAGGTGAAATAATCTTGACTGCACAATGGCTTGCCTATCATTCTGACGACTTTGAGAAATAAATCACGATAACTTCACGCATCGTTCTTTCATGGGTTTACATCTGACCTGGGCACGAAATAGTTCACAAAATAATTATTACCAGTGGAATTTCTCTAAATTAGCCATAAAACTAAACCAACTTGAAAATGAAGTCAATTCGGCTGAAGCGGTGCTAAGCTAGGTGGGAGCAAATTAGTATCTGAGAAATTACTGGAAGAGCACCGTGGACATACGTTTTTTTTTAGTACCTATCAAATACGCGCTTTGTGAACAGGTTACTCAACGTTTACGTGACAACGTAACATCCGTATGGAAAGTTTCTCAGGCGACATAGTGAGCCGTATCACCTTCCAACTGATTTTTTTTTACATGAGAATGTTCACTGTCGTCCTAATCCTTTTGCACTCTAGTGAAGGTCTTTCGAACAAAGGTGCTGTAGCAATACCGCGTAGAAAGCTTTTCTCCCAATACTTCTTAACTTGATGATTTACAAAAGACCTCATATTTTGAATGATGAGTAGTAATAATAATAATAATAATAAAAGTGTTGACGAAAAAAGGGAGCTGGTAACAAAGAGAATGTTATTCCTGTAGAAGGCAGAGGAAACGTTCCTCTGATTTTGAGCATGGACGATTTGCATTGAGAAGTGGATTCTTATCGTGTCATGATACTAAATCATTAGCTGGACTTCCTTAGAATTTCACACTATATACGGAGTATATATTTATCAGTATAAGCCCAAGTATGTCAAGTTCGTCTTTGTAGGCTTCAAATTAGATTCAGTCCCCCAACCACATCTGATCTGTTTGATACTGTTTGTCAGACACTGCACAACAATCTGCAATTTGTAATGTTTATAAGCATAGATACACTTTGACCATCCTATATCTGATTTCTTGCACTTACATGCAAGTGCAATATTTGCAAACAAAATCATTTACGGAAAGCTTATAACCTACACCAAACCTCAACAGTTTTGGGAAGATTGTGATGGATCTATATTCGGCTGCACCAAGGCTGCACTATCCATGAGAGGGCTGCGACTCCGTGATAGCGTTTTCACATCGGATCTCTTGTTTTTCAGCTCTTATTCTCATAACACTTCAGTGATGTTATAAACATCATAAGTGTTCAAAATAATTTTTTTCTGACAACAAAGACATTCATGGCGGTGAAATTTGAAAAATTATACTAATATGCACGCTTTATACCTTCTAGAATCTAAGCTCTGTACGCATAATTTACACTTTAACGAACACAGTTCGAATTAGCACGTTTTGCATACAAATTACTATCATTGCAACCTAAAAGCTCAGAAGTTGACAAGTTTCACATCTGACTGCAGTCAGTTCTCGTAAGGCGCGTTATCACAGTTAATTGCCTTATGTACCATCTAAAGTCACTATAGTCTTTCCGCAATTTTGCTTTTCGAGGGTCACTAATAAAAACAACTAAACAGAAACCTTCCTTTTGCTGATCGTATTCAGTTTTATCCTGCCTGCGTTGTAGGCCAGCTGATTTGGAAACCTGGATTCATGCTACAAAAGGTACCGGGAGATATATATAACGATGTCGAAGAAAAATTACTCGCCATGGCTTTGATGGAGATTAAATCGGAACCAGAAGAACAAACATGTACACGGCACCCTGTAGGTCCGCTAAATCAAAAATTTAGCTTGGCGTTATAAAAATTGTCCTCCAAAGTTGTGCAGCGATTGGAAAGCAGCTAATACCACTTGGACTAGAAGCGAATGAGAATAAGCGATATGCTCGAGTGAGTGAACACGAATATCTGCACATTTCTTAAACTTTTTTTCAACGTCTAATACTGTCCACTTAGATATACTCCGCGGAAATAAAAGGTGAAAATCTTTGTGGGTTGATATATGGGCCTCAAAAAAAATTGAGAGACTCTTTACGCGCAGATTACCCCGGCTACATTTTCTTTTGCTTTTGCTCTTCCAACTGAGATTCTCTCATCACCTATTCTTAACATCACGTAAAGGAATTTTGCACTAGAGTCGCGAAACAAAACGATTTCTTTACTTATTCGCAATGATCTGTTCGGATGTAAATGTGCGCACAGAGAAGATAATTGAGTATTTGGAGCTCAGACGAGCAACAAGTAAGGAATTCTTCTAGAATCTGCGAAGCTTCTCCTTCTTAGATACGATTACGTAGTAGAGATTAGAGACGGGAGTAAATGACAGAAATTCATCGAGACTTAAGAGTTTCACGTAGATGTTTCGACATATCCACAGTCACATCACAGAGAAACGTCTCTAGCACTATCACTGAAAAGACTTCGAGATCATTCACTTTGTCTGACGCAGTATCGAAACATAACTTTGCTAGTCTACACGGCATCTACAGCACTGCCCTACCCATGCCACATCAACCACTATAGGAAAATAGTGCAGTTAACCCTCCGAGGAGCTGCGTTGGCAAAAAAGCGGCGTCGCGTCATCGCTTACGTGGCACTCGCCAAGAACGGCACCTACGAGTCTTTGCAGAGACGTCATGGTGTATGTGCCTTCCACTTGAATCAGATTTGATGTCGTGCGACACGCCACGGAAGGTACCGTTTAGGTCTTAGAAGATGAAATAAAGCAAATGCAGCTTCTGCTGAATTTTCGACGAGATTTTCAGGCGGGATAATGCAATTTTGTTACATATTTGATTCAAATATATTTTGTACTCTGTATTTAATCGGAAATCTAAAGTATTTCATTTAAGAACTTTTTTATTGAAAAAGCAGCCGTTTGACCGTACAGCTTCTGCGCTCTCTCAATAAATTACTGCTCTGAAACAGCCGCGGAGAAATGTGATCTTGCTAATAGAGATCACCATCGTTCCAGTGCCATATTTGTCTCGAAGTGATAGATACCTTTGATTCGACAGGCCGGTGACTGCCTGTGCTGACAATGCAAGCAAAATATCATCTAAGAAACTTGTTGAACAGAATGACCCAAATAAAGTAAGTATATGGCAGTGTAAAGTCCTATTTTCCAAAATGACTCAGAAATTCTTATTAAGTAGAAATCTGAACCAGATACTTACCTTTCAAAATTTGGTACAATTGCAACTCGTTCGTCAACGCTCGTGCATCAAATAGTAATCGAAATGAGAGCGATATTATTATTGCTCAAACACCACAGCTTTATTCATGGGAATAACATTCGTTGAATTCACATTTCATCCACGGGACTTTGGTAGCCATACTGTGGCCATTCGGTTAACCGGTTGCCTGCCACGGGACCCAGGGGTGTGCCTCGCCCCGCCTCCTTTTCGCGACCCCTATCTACTTGCCAGAGAGAAGAAAGTCTTTGGCTGGGTGGACTGCGAATCAGATTGGTCTCTGTAGGCTTTAAAGAAGGCAAAAGCCCCGAAAGTTAGCCATGATCATTATTGTGCTCTACTACCATGAAATTCAAAAAATGCTAATACAATAACCTTGGATATTCTTATCAAAAAAACACCGACTTAGTTTTTCTTGTTAAGTTTCACTAGCAAATGTCACCATGCGTCAGCTCATTTCTCTAGAAACGATGTGCCCCTTCAAATTAGTTTGATTTTCAGTGATAAAAATGGAAGTTTCTGCCCTATAAGTGCTCCTCATTCTAATTCATTTGATGTAAAAGAAGAAAGTTTTGAAAAAAGGGCCAAAGAGAAAAGAATTTTCGTGCTAGAAAACCCAATTTTTTTATGCAGGTTGGGCAGACTTCCGTGCTGTTGAAGAGAACTTGCATAGTCCAGAGTAATTCATTCATTTTAGTCCATTTACGAGAGTAGAGCGGTAGCTAAAGGCATTCTCCTGCACTGGCACATGTAGCTGTTGCTTCGACATCAACCCTTGAACATAATAAGTCCACGGACTTCTAATGGCTTTTATCTAGGCGATAGAAACACTGACGTGATAGGTGAGCAGCACAGCAAAAGTTACTGTGCAGGCCAAAAAAATGTTGAAAACCTTTTTCATCATATTATGGCAGTGAAATCTACCTTGATTTTGCTCTTTCTCTCATCTTTTTTTCGATTCTATGGTCGTTTTGTTCATCCAGAGTTTACGTTATGACTATTTTGATTCATCGAATTATAAACAGAATGTTGCTCCCCGGTCGATAAAAAAGTTGAAATTACATGTAGAAAACCATGCGAAATATATTCTATATTTATTTCAGACCATGGATAGGTCGCCAACTGTAGAACAAATTCGAGCGATTTTCCCGGACGAGTCTAAAATGGATCGTAGCGCAACAGCGACATCCCGCAAAATCAGCAGGTTATTTGGCCCAAATTTGCTGAAGAACGTACAGTACGGTGATCGTTTCAGTCCGCAGAGGAGATGAGAGCCTTGAGGCTGAAAATGAGGAACGCAGTGCTCGGCCATTGAAAGTTGACTACGACCAAGTGAGAGTAATCATCGAAGCTGATACTCACAGAAATACATGATTAATATTTCCTATTTTGATTAGTGGCGGCGTCTTTGAGCCTATCTATGATTATTTAAAAATTTCCGGCCCGAAACTACCATTACTGTTGCACCACCCTAATAGAAGTACTGATGTTATTAGCTGCCACGGCACTGTGTAAAGTGTAACGGGATATTCAAGTCGACTTTACACTTTGGGGACATGTTTCCACGTAACATGAGTTATTTTTCAACAATAATATATTTAGCAGTAGTCTTAAAGAGCTGGATACAGATCTAAGGAAGCTAGTATTTCCTGGCAGTAATGAAATAAGAAAAAGATTTTGTCCTTTTTTCTTACTGGCAGTAACGAATTTCATTTTCTCTTACGTAAGGAATCAGGTCAGGATGGATAGATGTGCTATTCGCAGTGAAAAGCAAGTGTTGATGAAATAAGTTATGTGAGAAGTAACGAAGCTGAAAAATATGACATTAGGCAATAGTGGTGAAAGAAATCCTCTGCTAAGGATATAACTTTTTTTGAGCCGTTAGGTCTAATGGCATACAGGCGCCTGTTTCGTCCCATTGGGGCTCATCGGTACCACCCTTCCCCGGTTCGGATAGGGATCGGGGATCGGCTGAAAAGAGTTAGAGTGGTACTGATGTGTCCCAAAAGGATGAAACAGGCTCCTATCCAAGACTAGACCTAATAGCTCAAAATATATTCTAATCGATTATATCATTTTGAGCGGGTCTATGAAAAAGCAGTCGACAGAGGAAATCTTTTGTGACATATATTTTTCAAAGTGCCAGAATTTTTTTTAGCCGCGCATTTTGAGCCAAAATGATTATATGGCTTACTGAAATTTGAGCATTGTCCTAATGAAGCACTCGAAAGGAAAGGTGTGATTTTTCAAAGTATTTTAAAAAAAACCGAAGTTATCCACTGTGTATTCCTATATGTTTTATCTACCCGTAATGGTATATAGCAGCTCTTTGAAATTCATTGCTATTGCTACTTGAATGATCCTCTGTTCGTCCACCTCCTAACAAGAATTAGTATCATCCAGTTTCACTGTGATTACGCGCTAACATAGTAACCTACATTATATATACACATATATATACATATACATATGTATATATATATATATATTCGGAGAATATCATGCCAACTTATCCTTCAAACTGTCCTCAACAAAAGGTATATTCATTTCTACTTCTCTCCCACCACATAGATTGATGGACGCAGCGAAAGACGTGATATGAATTGAACAGTGGAGACGTCGTTTCATGTATCACGTAATCACTCCGTTTTCTAAAAATTCTGGTACCATCAATAATCCTACTTTTGTCTTTGCAGATATCGATATTCTTGTCCGTTAATGCTGATGATCTGTAAAAAAATCATTCCTATCGTGGAATGATCATCAAACATGTTCAAATCGAAGCTTCTTTTATAGGAAACAAACTCAGAAAAACACCAGATTTTTGATTGTTTGCTTATATGCAGATTGGTTTTATTTGGTGTGCAAATGTAACGTGTTAGACGACTCATAATCAGTTAGTAGCACATTCAATGGCGATGTTGCGATGGCGTCATCCTTGAAAGTTCGTCTTTTTGAAAATTCCTCACTTAATTCTTATTTTTAACTGAAGACTTATGATGTTTTAGAGTGTGCGTCTAAGAGAAATCGCTAACTATGATCACTACGCAGGCGCAGAAATGTTTCTATCCCAACTATTTGGCATCGCATACGGCATTATTTTTGATAAGCGATTCGTTGTTTCCCGATTTTAAATCGCCATTGGCTTTTGTCTTGCTTGGAATGAGAGGATACCGACCTAAATGTACTCCAAGTAAGCTTTACATAATCTGCGCACCTTCGTTCGGATGTGGGAGCATTATGTGAGAGCTACAAATGTCACAGAGAACACAACGAGAAATTAGGTGCAATCCACCTAGCAAGAAAGCCCAATTTAGATATTTTGAAAAGAGTAGTAACATTTCATCTTCCTCTCACACGGCCATTAGCTGCAGTTTATCTGATTTCTGCCTAACAAATTCTTTAGTAATCCTTATTTTTTTTCTTGCACGTCTCGGTCAACGTTCTTTTCCTGTAACGGACTCTCATCAAGGAGTACAGTGGGCACCAGTTGTCAGCGCAGGTGTATCCGCCGCCACATAGTATCTCGTCATGAGGTCCATCACAACACCATTGCCTTCCGCACCTTAGATGCTCGAATTAACTATTTGACATAAATCTTAGTACTCATGAGCACATCCAAAATATACTACACGGCCAATATATACAAATGAACAATGCCTGCACTCCTATGCAGTGCTCAGCTGCAATATGGAATGTGCATTTCTTACTGCTTCCATCCCTTACAGTGTTCGACTAGCATATCTTTAAGGAAATTTGAATTCAACTTACTTTGTGAGCTTAATGCAGCGGCCAATCCAACAAAGTCCTTGTCTGGGAGGAACAGTTAGGCACACATAATATGCAAATGAAAGTTGCTATGCTGAAAGATGACATATGCAGTACTTACTAGTTCTCCTGGAACGCTATTGCTCCTCCAAACGCAGAAATCTTCCGCAGTCTGTAAGTCGCCATTTTTTCCTCGTAAAGGTCAACTTTAAACAATTGGAAATAATTAGATGAGTGCCATAAATTTAGTTATAATGAGAGTTATTCAATTATTGGTATTGCATGCAACATGCATCAGGATTTTTGACGAACCGTTCATTGCTTTTTTTTTCCCCTTGTATGACATCTCTTGGGCTCTATATAAAATAAAAGAAGGTCAGGACTAAGACATATTGTAATATTCCTCGTACAGTTCACTACAAGTGATGGAACGTCAAATACAGCATGACTGCGTAGTAAACTAGTGTTTTCACAAAAGACATGTATGTGTATATATGTATGTATGTACATATATACACATCACAGAGGAGATCAATTGCTCGTCTTTCCTATACAGTGACTTGTGTTCCAAATTCATTCATGGTGTGGGTACTACTACTATATTACACAAGTTTTGTAGGAGTTTGCAAATCCCTAAGTGACTTTGGTGACTCAGGAGCACGGCCTGAGCAGACCAGAGTCACGTGTGTATTGTAGACCGCATCGCACTGCTACACCTTTTCCTTGGGAAAACGTCGAGATGAATAAAGACCTTTTTGTGCTCACACTTTTCATCCGTTTCCATTGTAATCAAATAGAAAAATTACTCAACCCGAGGTTTATCGTAATATCATTTTACATCTATTCGTTAGGGCGTTAGCAATACACATTTCTTCGGTTCATGGAAACACCAGAGCATCTGTGTATGAGACCTGTCGAATGGCATTTTTGAGCTGAGCGAAGTGGAGATCCACGGGCTCACTCATGTCTGAAAAGAAGTGTATCAGTGAGTACTTACCATTTCTACATTCTTTGTCGATATATTAGGACTAATCTAAGAAAAAAAAATAAGATTATAAGACGATTGATAGTAGAATATGCTCTCACTTGCAAATCTGAATTCAGATACCCTTATTTACGAACTGCAATTAGCTGTAACATTTGTTTCTTAGAATCAGTCACCATGAACAAACGTAATCCTTGATATTGTAATTTCAATGGAGAGATCACGTACACTCTTGTGGAAACTAACTCCAAATTTGCGGTTTTAGGTGTTAATTGGCGGCTCGTTTCGTTATAAGACATGCTTGGAAACCCATCGACGCTTGTGTTTTCTGCACTAAAACGAATCATCTATGGAGAATAACACTAAGGAGCGGGGCAAGTCAAGCGAAATACTCGACCTTTTTCCTTGTTCATTCCATTTGTATACTGAAAACTATGCTTTCTAGAACTTTCACGGTATGCAAATATAAAATTGTGTTGATTGGCATAACCTTGTTTTGTAAAATTCAGAAAGTTCTACAGATTTTCTGGGCCATTCATTGTCGCCGGATAATGCATTATCTAATATTCGCACTGTGGTCTGTTTTGTTTTCCATCAGTGTGGATATCATTATTGACGCTTAATCTTTTGTAATTACTCTTCAATCGTTTTGACTTGAGGCTCCTACATTGAGAATCATTCGCTTGAAATATATTTTCAACATAATTCGATGTGCGGATGTACATCGCAGTTCTTCAGCATGCCAGGTTTAGCTTATCGTTTGATTTCCCAGTAATTTTTCTTGTTAGAAAATCTCTGTGATTTGAGTTTGTCTAGACCTTCATTGTTGAACACGATCCTTTCGATTTTGCGTGCTGCTAAAGATTGTTCTGAAGAATTTTCATGGAACATGACTTAATATAGCGATGATGTGAAGCAACGAAGCATTTTTCAACGAATTCACAGGTTATAATTCAACAATCTAGTAACATAATAACGTGTTTTGAGCCTTTTATGAGATCTGCAGCGGTACATATACAGTACTAGACAGCTGGTGTTTCGCCCTTGCAGGCTCATCAGCAACTCGGTGCCTTTCGACTTAGTCGATCCGTCGCAGAGCGATAAACCACGAAATGTTACGCAACTTTGAACAAAAAGTCCAGAGATATTAGCGAGAACAGTATACTGAGTCGCTCATCATGCTGTGAACATATCATGACACCTGATCGCTAACGGCTATTACCAAGGTCTCACTACTAACGAGCACTGCGTGAGTGACACTACTGTTTTTTTTTTGTGATTTTATGACGCGTACCTGGACAAAACGATAAAATATTCGGTCGAGGGTTGGCAGAAGTTGTACAATATCTATAATATTCATTGAACGAAGTAACCCTTGCAATACTTATACCATTCTTGACACCATGCTTAGTGATATAACCGCTCCGTCATATCCTGCTTGATCATGCTCAGATCTCCAGGATACCTTTAGTGGCAAGAAATTTCATGTATTTAAGAGGTTGGCGCTATAGCAGGTGTAATTCTAGATGTGATCATTGTAAACTACAGAACCGTCTTCATATGCAGGTCGAAAAAACAAGAATTGTTCACATCTTATACAACCACTTTTTTATAATTGTTCACGAGCCTTCGATACAGCCCCTTTCTTTTATAACAAAAGGGGATCGTCCATTGCTAACTTGCCAAGAGACCCAAATTTCTCAACTAGTTCAAGAGTCTTATGTGTGTCCTGTTTCTTTTACAGCAACAGGTAGTCTTGTACTGACTAAACCTTCGAATTCCGACCGACAACATGAGGAAGTGCTGGCCAATGCGTTGAAGAGGATGGTCATAAGATGTCTAGATGCTCAATCTCTTACTATCCTAAATACGAACTGTACGATTTCTTACCAACGATGATTTTCTCTGTTTCCTTTCCAAAGGAACTTTTTCATTTGAGCGCCAAAGCTGGGTATCTCCGGCTTTGCAGTAGAGATTCTGACAAACACTGCGATTCTCTTATTTAGCATTTGTGATTTTCACTACTGTGTTTTTGATAATCATTTCTTTTCGTGAGTCGTAAGTATATGACCGTGTTTGGCACAAAGGTTTGCCAGCATATTTGCTCTATAATCTCTAAAATTACCTTTACTCTCAACTGCCTGTAAAGAGCTCGTTCAGAAAGAGTAGCAATTTGATAATGTGATGACATGATCACATGTGAGCCTTTTATGAGGTCTGGTTCGACACATTTACAATTTAGACAGCTGCTGTTTCGCCCTTGCAGGCTCATTAGTAAACTGGTACCTTTCGGTTTGGTCAATCCCTAGAATGGAGATATACCTGTACTTATGAAGGAATTAGCGACTTCGCCTTCGACGAAATAGGAACGACGAACCGACGAAGTAAGGTGTAAGCCCTTGCGAGGAATCGGTTGAAGCGAAAGGCATCATGCTACTCATAGACTTAAAGAGGAAAACAGCAGCTGTTTAGTACTGTATAAGTACCTTACTAGCCGTCAAATAATTCTTGGAATATGTTGTCATGCTACCAGGTTATCAGATTGTTCCCGGAAAAGTCGTTTCCTCACTTCGGTTACCCCGTTAGTATTTACTTGAATTCGAACAAGCCCCCCCCCCCCTCATTAATGCTGCCATCAAAACCTAGTTTGTGTTAGTCTTGAGACCTCGTTTTTTGAATTTGGCATCTTTTTGTGCTTTTTTAGAAAAAGATCTTGTGCGAATGAGACGCTGGTCTAATTAGGTGTGAAATTTTGGGTCTATGATGACATTGGTTAGGTGAAATCGTCTGTCTACGGCATACTGTAGGGTACAAACTGTTGCATTTTTTTATTGGAAATTTCATACGTTGGACTTCAAATGATTACACAATAATTAGAGCTTCCAGGACTCAAGATTTTGCTCATCACTGCTAATCGAAGAATCCGCTTACCTTGTTAATCCCGCTTTCAACCGCAGATCTCAAGGTGACGCTCATCAAGCATTTTCACTGAGCCAAACTTGAATGAAGTCACTGTTGATGGCAGCCGATGTATATGGCAAAAACTCTGGAAAATTTTATTAATTTTATTAGAACTCTTCAACCGCTTCTTCATGGAATCTCGTGTCGTAGACATGTAAGGGTAGATTCTACGACTTGTTTTTTTCCATTGATTTCCATTCGTAGAAGTCCAATTTTGGTCATTATTAATTCGAAGAAGTCGGTTCTTTGGTCAAGCTAATGCGGACGAGGGCACCAATATTTTTCTACCAGATCTTAATAATAGTTTAACTCCATTTGTATAAAGTGCTCCTATTGATCGGTGTTTTCTGGCCTCGACTAGGCCAAAACCACATATATAATCCCTTAGCCTGAATTTCTGGATACTCAACAAACGTTGGAAACGAGAGTACATGGGTTGTAAATACGTGATGTCACCATGGTCGCTTAATTAAGACTGCCTTTAGTAGGCCTTCAGGTTCTAGCTGTGTATTTATGCACGAATTTACTTTTTGCAACTTATCGAGGCCTCTCTCTAGGTTAACAAAAAGATACCAATCATCTCTATCATTCACTACGAGTAGTATTCGCAAGAGTTTGGAGAGCTTTTGCACACATGTTGAATATACTCACAGGCACATTGTAGGCCTTTCACAGTGCTGATAAAAAGCACATTTCTTCGAAGACAACGCATCGCGTCCCTATCAGCTGCGTAGACTCATATCCATACATATATATATATATTATTATATATATATATATATCCATCACTGTTGAGTGATATAAGGAACGTCAGAGGGGATTCGAATCTGCATTTTCCCTTTGCGGGGGCGCGTGCTAACCATATCGCAAAAGGGGTGGTAGTGATGCCGCACGTTTACTTCAATGTTGCGCTCAAAATTTCCATAGACATCTTGATTAACTATGTTAGCTAGCTTGTCTATGCTAAGATGCGAAGAAATGTAGATTGCATTAGCTTATCCAATTGACGTTTCGCCTCCTCTACTTTATTCACAGCACGATTTCTTCTGTTTTGAAAAAAAAATGGAAGATGTAAATAATAGAATCTGCGCAATGAACGTGGTTATTAGACAACAAAGGATGATTTTTAGATAATCATGGTACATAATCAGGAGCTAGGACAATAGATTTATAGGACACCTTCGATCCTCTCAGATGTCACTCGTTAAAGGAATAGATTAGTGTCATAGTTGGCGATCGTGTGGCAAAAATACAAATAGGAATATGGCAGGGTTTGAGCTGTTGCTGATGATACTTGTTGAACAATATTACAATTTTAGGGCATTATCTAGCGAAATAAATAGACTGCCAAAAAACTAACAAACATCTTTTTACATCACAGTGGGGCTTCACAAAGGCTCAGCTAACAAACACTTGCGCTTTTCACTTCTGCATATCAAGGAGTTTTCTTTTTAGCAGGTGCAAGGTTAGTTATTGTTGTTGTCCCATTACTAGTAATAGCAGTCCAGGCCTAAGTACACGTACGTCCACGTTCTCAAGAAGGCGGTGTCGCCGAAACGTTAGCCAGTGTTTTGCTGTCACTACCATTACAACTACAGTTGCCAACCTAGCGTTAGCTGAAAAGATGAGTCTTTGATATTTATATGTATTGACTTTGATGGCGAGGTAAGAGAGAGTCGATTTTTTGGATCTATAAGGTTTCAGCATTTTTTTTCTACTGATGAATTCCCTTGTTGCTATGTGCTACCTTTGTTTATTAAGACGTTGCTATTTACATTCCCATCATCGGCGTGACATTCTACATATCACCGTATTATCACTGTTGTGTCGATATCGTTGTTTGTGAATTTTTTTTAGATTTTTTGAGTTTTCTGAACCACTACGACGGAATTACCCAATCAGTGTTATGTATACTTACAACTGCGTTGATATTAAACTTTTATATTAGTTGATAAAAGTCTTTTCCTTTCATTAAAACACAGTGGTCAATCAGGCTATCGAAGGAAATACCAAAAACCTTAATATACGAAAATATAAAAAGGATGGATAAAATTTTTTTCACTCATGCTAAAAGCTAATATATCATAATATATATATATATATATATATATATAATATGCATAATATATACATTACATATATAATATAGCTAAAAAGACTACAAAAATAAGGAAAAAAAACTGAAAGACGTTGTAGGCCAGCAATGACGATTATTCAAAAGCACTGCACGTATGCCCAAGGTTTCTTTGAAAAATACACAAAATTTGTAAGTCCAGAAAGAATTCATAGCACAGTACGAGAGCAACAATAGATACATTGAAAGAATCCGATTACTTACTTTACATCGCCCAATAAATTTTTCCCACTAGCCCGTCAAAAAGCGCATCAAACCTAATACATTCGAATGGAGCATCAATACCGACATACACCCGACTAAGCGCGCACAGGAGACATGCAATAATACAGAAGATTTCGATGTAGAAGTAATCAGCGCAGCTTAGAAACGTAAAACCAAATCAAGCAGGACTATTGAGAATTTTTGAATTTATAACGAAAAAATTGAAAATGAAGGGGTGGAATGAGTCGCTGTCATCCCAAGGGCATCAGACCGCTTTCTGAACTTAAACCGGGTTTGGTACTCGCCCTTGTAAGACGAGGTACGGGAGGTCCGAAGCAGGACTAGAGAGCCATTAAGCACTTTTAAAATGGTGAACACTTGATAGAAGCTTATCAGTATGCGACTCAACATTTACGATGAATATCGTCCAATCTATTTATGAAAGTTTTCGGCGGAGAAATGCACGTCAGTTTCATTCGTCCGGGCCCTGAAAAAGGCAATCCCGTCAAAGCAGCGACTTCCACTGGACAGTTTGTGTCTGCCCATCACGAAGAACGGGTGCGAAACACCAGAAATCCCTCACTTATCTAAGATAGCCATGTTACTTCATTGTCGTTCGTTTCACATTATACCAGTGACTTATTACAAGCGATATTCACCTCCCAATTCAGTTGATTTTCACTCTTCACTGGTAGTTAAGAATGCCACCTGTGTAGACGCAAGTTTGCTTCTCTTTCCAGTATTCAGATGACGTCTCCTTCAATAGACAGCAGCGGTGACGGACGTGGAGGAATCAACGACGTAGGTGAAATCTTAAATACAGGCCCTTTTTTCTCTATATTAAGTCTCTGTTTCTTTGTACATATACTATACTATATACCTATTATATATATATATATATTATTATATATATATCCCTGCCCTAACGTATGCAGCAGAAAGCTGGTCGCTACGTAAGCAGGATGAAAGATCACTTGGAGTTATCGAACGCGCAGTCGAAAGGTCGATGCTAGGAGTATCCCGTATCTGGCAATTCTTAGAAAGTATCTCAAGTTCCGACATACGTCAACGATCGAAGATCACAGACGCCGTTCTACACGCTAGGATATCGAAAATAAGGTGGGCCGGACACGTGATGCGCTTCAACGACAACCGATGGACGAGAGCCGTTACCGACTGGATTCCGCGGAACTCAAGCGCTCTAAAGGAAGACCACTGACCCGTTGGTCCGATTTCTTCACGAAAGCGATGGAAGGAAGATATGATGCTCAGCGAATCCCTAGAGCGAGGAGGACTCACTGGGCTACTCTTACACGCGATAGGGAAATATGGAAGAGTTGCTGGCACCCGCTCGAGTCACTCGACGATCAACAGCACGACAGGTGATACAGGTGATATATATATATATATATATATATATATATATATATACATTGTTAATGCTTAACGCCTTATCTCAACGTAATCTTTTCTCGATTTGTGAAATGTGCATGGTGGTCTATTCTGCTACCAAGCTTAGCTTTATAGTCGGATTTCTCCTTCTGTTTTTAAGTTCTTTTGAAGGCTTTCTGAAGGTTAAAGTGAAAAAAAACCGCTAACAAGCAGGTCCACGACTCATATGGTTTTTTTCAACTAACCTTTGTTTGATGACATGGCCAGACGCAAGATTGGTGATAACAAGGTTTACATAGCGCAGTAGTAAATCATGATTTGATAATTGCGCTTTAGAGCCCACAGAGGTCAAACTGACTCTCTGTGTACTCATATGCAGGTTTTTCAGTAAAACACTTTCACAGCCTTAGTAGAAAATCTCGACAAACAAGTTCTGGTAGGCGTAGTTAACCGCTTTATCTGAAAGTTCACCGTTCTCCTCTTTGGTAAGTACTTGAATAATTTGCTCGAAACCAGACGCATAGTGTCTGGCTGAGGGCACAACAAATTAGCTTTAGCTATGGGAGTGATTAGGCGTATTCACTAGACAGCCTCTGTCTATCTGATTAATGGATCTTTGAGATTTATTTGTTGCAAGAGTCTCGCGCAAATGTTGTCTATTTCAATGCGGGAATACTGACCTATGCCTACATTCCTTTTGCCATGCCTTTGTGACCCACATGTACCTAGTATAGTGTGGTTTGAGTTTCACAATCGTGTGCTTTTGAAGGTAGAGCGATTTCACCTATTCTACTCATTTTACCAACGCATTTGTGCATCTGCATGCTCTACGAGAGATTGAGTGACTGCCCTTATGCTTATGTAATCGCTCTTATTCTCTCTACTGTGTTCACACAAGAAGTTGCTTGGAGCATGATACTCACGGACGAGTGCTTTGTGTATTAAGATTGAGAGAAAATGTGATATGCCAGTACTTCATATCACTTGTCTTTCGATACGACGTTGTTTTGTAGAAGCATTCGGGTTCCGTATGAGAGAATTTTATGTATTCTGATCTTTGCCTAACGACTCAAACATGTGTGCGTCTACTCTTGTGTGGAGCGAATTACAAATTAATCATACGGGTATATGCAGTAGAGCCGCTGCCTGGAATCGAGTTGCAGCTTCCCTCTTATCACGAAGCTGTAGTAAGGTTTCATGACAATCTCTGCTGTACTATTCACTTTCCTACTTTCACATAATGACAAAGGCAACTAAACGCAGACCAACGTGATCCTATGCATCTCGAAGGTGCTAATGGATCCAAAAATTAGACTACTTATTACCGGGTCAATCAGGAATTTAATCTCCTTTCTATACGTTAAATCAGCTAAAACATCTCAATCAAGTAGTTGAGAAAATAAAGCGGGTAACGGCTTCCGAAAAATAACCTCGTTCTTGCTCATACAGAAGAGGTTGGCAAGCTATCCGTGAAAAACAAGTCTTCACGTTTACAACTCAACAATACATGTTGGGTATAAGAAGCTAGGAGAAAGAAGAAGATAAAACTCTTGGCGTTGGTCAATTATCCAAGAATGCGCCACGCATTTGTCTTCAATTTATAGTTTTGTCTGAAGTGGGTGAATGCATATCTGGCCCTTACAATGGCTTGCTGTAGCTCGCTGAATTATCAGATCAGTTTTGCTGTCCCTCCGAATAAGACTAGTGTCACAATGACTCCGGAGCGACAAAAGGCTTTGTGAGTGTTCGACGCGAGGTCAAACATAAATTATCGATTGATTTAGCGCGTGTATGCCCAGAGCACCTATAATACAAGCTGAAAATGCAACCTAGATACAGTAGAACACAAAAGGTTTCGATTCCATGACCAATCAGCGCTTTTTCCCTCTTCCTTTCATAGGACCAAATTGGAAATAACGGTTACATGCACGAATGCGTAGGTGAACCACGTCAGAACTGGTCTGCATCCTCATCAAACAGCATTTAGTTAGCAGGCTAAATCTGAAAAGGATGCTTTTCTAGGCAACCGCAATTCACAAACACATGGCGGAAGAGTATGATGTGTGGTCAGTTAATCTGTTTGAATTTGAAGCATGAGCAGAGATTTTCGAATCGTATGTATTACAATTATCAACAAATAAAACGTGGATGTGTAGTGAATACGTATGGCCTCGCGTTGTAGCTCGAGATGATCTGTTATGACCGAGTCAGACACAGTTCCTGACAATCCACGTAAGATTGTGAGACCGATCTCCAGAATTTTACTCAGAGAGAAGCATAAGTCACTGACGTGTTGAATAAGTAGCCTTTTTCAAGTTCATTTAAAAGGCATTTCAATAAGTAGTCACATGCACATGAATCGATACTCATTCAAACCAGGAATGTAAGTACTCAAGTAAAGAACTGAAGATGCCCTAGTCGAGTCAGAATACTTGAAATAAATTTGATACATGATAGAGCAGCTTACGGAATCCTATGCAATTGCCAATTAACTGATATTATTCTCGGAGCGCAAAACATTTTCTTTTTTATGAAACGTCAATGAGGATGAGTGACAACGCCCGTCGCTAGTCATCGGTCATTGTGGACGGGATGGGAAATCGGCTGATACTGTTCAAACTTTTTCCATGTTCGCAGCCATTTCTAACATTTGCTTACTTTTTGGTTCGATTTGCGGATAAAATTGTCGACATACTCAGCGGTGACCGCAGTCAGAAGATAAATTAATCACACACATTTATAATCCCAAGGAGATCCCGTTTCAACACGGCAATTTTTCACCTTCTAAATGCATAATTTTCATGATTATATGATGTGAAATCACATGTACGACTATCATTTGCTAGCTCAGATTCATCATGGACAACTAATTATTCTCCTTAGCCATAACGACAACAAGAATAATGACGGGGCCTCAAGTAGGACTTTCTTTGATAGCCGCATAAAACCACGAAGTTGAGAAAATGTTTGTATGTTAAAAAACGACATTCTTTTGACTTTTGCATTACCGGTCAATCACATAAATTTTATTGACCGAGCATATAGCACGAAATCAGTAAAAATTAACCTATTTCGCAACATTCGATGTGTTCATCTTCTCCAAAGCAGATTCTAGTCGATATCCACAGTGGAATGTCCTCGCTGCGGTCTTCGTCATCTATATCTTCATCAAGTGTTGATGAAGAACTATAGTACAGTATTCAGAGATCTAAGCTTCGAATGATTGCCAACATTCTTACGAAATACCCAATAATGTGGAGTACTGGGCAAAAACGTTTGCGTCAGCCGGGATTCGATCCCAGATCTCACTGAATATATTGGGTATCAATAACCAATTGAAATCCGTTTATTTGACCTCCTCTTGCGGTATTATGGGCTTACAATATATCCAATAATGTGGAGTGCTGTGTAAAAACGTTTGCGTCAGCCGGCATTCGCACCCAGAGCTCACTCTGTCAACATGAGTAAGTTCAATGGTGGTAGCAGTTGCCCCGCCAGACCGTCGACGGTTGGCTGTTGACAAATAAGGCATTGTCACGTAAAAAGAGTGGGGTGCAAAACGAGCGTCGATGATGCAACGGTTAGCATACGCTCCCGGAAAGAATGGGATCTGGGTTCGAATCCCGGCTGACGCAAACGTTTTGCACAGCACTCCACATTGTCGGGTATATTCTAAGACCATAACATCGCAAGAGGCGGCCAAATAAATGAATTTCAATTCTTACAAAATGTTCTTGTCAAGCGAATGGAGTCGCATATTCAGTTGTCTCCGGAGAAAAAAAAACCATTTGTCCTAATGAACAATTAAAAAACAAGGAATAGTTCTTTAAAATGATGTTGCACAGTACAGGAGATTGTAGGTCATCTACAACTCCCACTGTCACCTTCGTCTCTTTCCCTTTATCTGAGCCGTAACACAGTATTTTAGCTTTTAGTGTGAAAATATCAATGCCTTTAGCATTTGTTTTCTCTCCTCTCTTAAATGAGAATTTCATCTTCTTCACGAACGCCGCAGAATGCGTTCATTTCCGCAGCAAACTGCGCCGAACATCACTATTCACTCGGCCATTGGTCTCCTCTCACTGTTATCATTGATTCGTTTATTTAACTGAAGCATGGTGAAAAGAGTAAGAAGCTTGCGAAATGGCTATAAATCATATGCGAGAAGAGTCAGTTGTCTCATAGTTGGATTAATAAATTGTGCAGGTCTCCTGTTTAATCGTTGTTCCACCATATCATATTTCATCGGAGCTTTGGTGTACACACTCTCCTTACCCGACAATGAAAGCCTAGTATCTCGACAATCCATGTTGATCGTTTTACATCATATACTAGACAGTCTATAAAACAGATAATTTATTTCTATAATTACTTGTACATTTTTTAGTGATTCGACTTTGTTATCTTCTTAATAATGACTGTAGATCATATTTTGGAAGTGCTCTGCGTGTGCTAATAGGAAGAATTATTGTGAATACACGCAAAAATTGTCAACTTTTTGCTGACTGTGCTAAACCCGCTAAATTTAAAAAGTTGTAAAAAGAATTATTGATACCATTAGAGTGTTATCACTCATTATAGTAGAAAAATAAGTATAAATCATGTCGCTTCACACTTCAAACAATCACTGATTATTTCTTATGTCCAACAAAGAATGTGTGCCTGCTAGAAGAGCATGATCTGTAAGAATCCTTTTCAAGACTCCAAGCTGTCAAATGTTTTTATCTGTTCAAATGCTTACGACATTTTCAGTATTGTGGAAGTAATTTGATTATGCTTCGCTTTTCTTGGCATAACTACACTTGGCTCTGGGCGGTGAAAATGAGGAGAAGCGGCAATCATCAATGAACTGCGGTCATATGAGAACGAAATGAGGACTAGCACGGATCCTGACTATATTTCAAGCATTAAAACGTATAATGCGTTGCTCAAAACTCCTCCTTAAATCATAAGTACCACTTTTTTTCTTTGTAAGCAGTATGTAAGGCAAGCTCATATAAGACGCATTGATTATCATGTCATTGCTACAGGTGGAGTGATCCAGCACGAAATGTGGCGTGTGAGAAGGTTTGAATGGGACAGATGATAACGCCGCCAGTGTCCGTTTGAGCCTGTTATTTTTGCGAAAACTCTATACAAATTATAAGCATTAGGACATTTGAGCTGGTGTCCAAATCAAATGTAGATCAAATATAAGAAAAAAACTTACATGGAAAAAATTTAAATAACGGTCATGAAGTTGAAACTTGTGAAACAAAAATTTTTGATGTTGCGATTGCAGCCGATGATAAAACCACGAGCAACAGATTTCTGATCTATCTAGTTTGTCTGCTTTTTATTAACCAACACGCGCAAAATTGCTAATAAGGCTACTTATTCAACACGTTGGTGACTGATGCTTCTCTATGAGTAAAATTCGGGAGATCGGCCTCACAATCGTACGTGGATTGTCAGGACTGTGTCTGACTCGGTCAGAACAGATCATCTCGAGCTACAACGCGAGGCCATACGTATTCATTACACATCCACGTTTTTCATTTATTGATAATTGTAATACATACGAATCGAAAATCTCTGCTGATGCTTTAAATTCAAACAGATAATTGACCACACGTCGAATTCTTTCCGCCATGTGTTTGTGCTTTCGGGTGCCTGGAAAAGCAACCTTTTCAGATTTAGCCTGCTAACTAAATGCTGTTTGATGAGGATGCAGACCAGTTCTGACTGGATCGCGGGTTCAATTTCTTTTCGGAGTCTAATCTCTTACATATCACGATTGCTTTATATTCTCCTGTTAAGGTTTTGCAAGTGTTCTACCGATTGTTAGGAAGGTATCTGACAAAGTCCTGTGTTAATTTCACCTTTCACGCTAGTAAAAAGCAAAAGCTGTCGCTACCACTGAATAAATATTGTTTTAAATATGATTCTGTTCACTAGGAAATCATAAATTTTTTGAAAGTTGCCATTTACTGAAACAATAGCCTAATTCTCTTTATGTGAAAAATGGCGTTGTCGCAATGTTTTAGTCTTTCAGAATGATTTCGGATCACTTGAGACAATGCAAAAGAGGTTTTTCACTACTGCAGTTGGCGTGGTAAGTCTCCGCTTGGGGCTTGCTTGGTTACCGCCGTGTCGGAAAAAGTTGAAGATGGTTAAGCTTTATATTTACTCATGATTTATTACATGACCCGACATTACATGTGTCAGTGTTTGTAGGTCTCAGACTTTCTTGCATTATAAATGTTCGCCGCATCTTTTATTCACGAAGCCCTTTTTTGCTTGTGACTTTAGATGGTGCTCAAGATTTGCCATCGTCTTCCATGTAAGTGTCGTTGACTGGTGGTCGATTTGGTGTTCCCTTGAATCTTGTGATAGTCGGACTAGGCCATTCCCTATGGATTGGAGTTAGTGATCAGATTGCGGACATGCAACATTTCATTAACTTCAGAGAAATGAGAGGTGTGGCGTGCCCGTACACGGCAAAACTAGCGCTTGAGTAGGTGAAATTGACCTTCCAATGAATGGGATCTTTACCTGTCGCTATCCACTTCTTTCGCGATGTTAGGCCTTCTTTCAAATAATGCTTTCACACACTTCAGTTGTTATGCTACTATGTTCAGATTGCAATGTGTGCCAACTAAGACCCTCTAGAGCCGACAGCTGGATTGATTCCACTGTTTGGAATTGACGTTTAGGAACATGCGTATTATTTGCGCTGTAGGAACGCTTGCCCCGATTATGTGAAAGCGATCTGGGAATTTGCTAATTGGTAGATTATTGGCGAGAGATTTGCTAAAGCGAAACAGTAGATTTGACGTCGACAACAGTACTCCATTATTTCGTGCATGTTAGTTATGAGGCATGTAGCGCAGTGTATAAAAAACTTTTACAAAGTGTACGTTAGATTTTTTTGAACTTCTGCATTAAACTTCTTCATGCGGTCGAGATGGGGTTCGAAATTTTTTGAACAAATGTAATTCTATGGAGTGACTGAGAAGTATAGTCTGTTGTGAACCGAAATTTCGGTGAAAGCACTTGTTTGTTTACCAACACATTAGCACCATTTATTAAGTATCATCCACAGGTTAAGGGCTCAAAGTCGGGCGATATGGGTCCTCCCACCAAGGAAATGGATCTACGTAGTCTTCATTGCTAGGGTGGCGGTGGGCGTAGATCTGAAACAAGGAGTATTTATGAGCCGTTACGAAGACGTTCCCATCACTGCTGTGGGTTTCAGAAAAATAATCAGTTTTCTTCACATATTTCATTGAATGTCATAATCATTACTTATATTCCTTAGTTGTTTTTTGTTTTTGAAAATTTGAAATTTACATGTTTGTGAGGAGGAAATTGCGCGATTCATAAGATTGTGAGGCACTGTGATCTAGTTCCATTATATCATACATTTGTTCAAGCGTTCAAAAATAGTAATGAAGTATAATTAGAGTTACGTTTGGTTTCTTTCAGATTTAAATAGCGTTTATGCAAAAGTAAGGTAGAACAAATTAGAAGACCTGGTAGTATCTGACAAGGTGATCGAGGCTAAGATGATAGATAGGGTGTATTTCATCTCTTTCCACATAGTAATACGTCGATCCTGCCATGGATCGCTTACGAATTGGATAATGCCTGAAAGATTTGCTGACCACTTAATGCCTGAAACTGTGTCAGATTCTTGTCAACATTTATATTTTTACAGAAATTCTATAGGAATATGAGAGTAGGCAGCGCGATGATAGTAATGCCGTTCATAACGCGTCAGAATGCTGGCTCGATCCTGCACCTGATTTGAAACATTTCCCACCTCTTTCTCAGATCGACATTGATTTATGAATAATGTCTGAGATGACAGCACCAGTGGTTTGGTACACTTGATCGATGACCTACGCAATTCGTTGTATATGCAGCATATGCATTCAATCACCTCAGTGCATGGGGGAGTGGAAACATAATGCATCACTGGATTTGATCAAGTAAGAAGCTTCAATCGTTCGACCTAGATCTGACAGTTTAGGCAGACGTACAGTTGAAAATAACAGTATCCTGGGAAGTTATCTGGTTAACCGACGCCGCTAAAGTAGTAGTAGTAGCATTGGTATTAGTATTAGTAGTAGTAGTAGTACTAATAGCATTGGTATTAGTAGTAGTAGTAGTAGTAGTAGCATTGGTATTCATAGTAGTAGTAGTAATAGTACTAGTAGTAGTAGTAGTAGTAGTAGCATTGGTATTAGTAGTAGTGGTAGTAGTAGCAATGGTATTAGTATTAGTATTAGTAGTAGTAGCAGTAGCATTGGTATTAGTAATAATATTAGTATTGGTATTAGTATTAGTATGAGTATTAGTATTAGTTTTAGTTGTCTGACGTTGCAGAGATCTCGAATTTTCAGAGCTCAGGCGTACGTTGTATAGGACTAATTTGAAGACACAAAGAATTCAATTATTTGACTAAGACAGAAAATTTGAAAGATGAGAATAATTTGACTCAGCACTCGCCCAGGCTTTGTATAAGGCGTCATCACAAAAACGTCAACCATTCAACTATTACTACTATTACTGCTACTGCTGCTGCTATTAACCCCCTCGTTTCTTGATCAGAATAGGAGCTCAAGATTCATATAAAAAGATAATGGATGAAGCTTCCGGCGTTGATCAATCCATGAGGGATGCGCTCTGCATTTATCTTCAATTTTTTACTTCACTTGAATTGATTGAATGCATACCTGACCTTTACAATCACCCACGGTTGCCTCTCGCTGCGTCCAGTCCATGCTGCTTACCTTCCTAGACCAGCCAGATACCAGTTTAGCGACCTCGCAGGCATCGATGGCTTGGTGAGCCATAAGTGCGATATCGGACCATCGACCTCGTCTGCGACGCAGAGCACCTCCAAGCGTTGCGTCGAATGCGCCCAAGATTTACATATATTGTAATAATGCCGAGATTGATAGAAAATTGGTATTGTGGATTCCCTAGCATCCGTTCCGTCTCCTAGATGATGCTAAACCACCATTTTTGATCACTATGCATATTCCCCGAAGGAGCACGAACAGTTTAATTTATAACAACTTTTTTGGCGTGTTCCTATCCCATACTGCTAAGAAAAATTTGCGATGCTCATTCGTGGAGTAGGATACGTTATGACGCATAAGCTAGTGAGTTCAGTCCTCGTACACCGAGATATCAGACTGCAAAATGACAAAAAACTTCGGTTCTTCCAGCACACAACAACGAGGTTTCTGCTATTGCTTTGTATCGTGCTGCATCCGCCAGTTTACCAGTTATCATAGTTCCTGGTAAAAGTAGTGCTGCACTTGATGTTATGAACTCTCTACGTCTGCCCTTTTATATCGCCAGTATAGGCAATCATATAGGCTACATGGAGAATCTCTAAGAAAACGTTCTTTTTTAAAGACATGTATGGTCGGTTTTCAATAGTCCTTAACTTAACAATGTAACCACTTACCTGTAAGAGCCATGTGATGTTTTGTAGACGAGAGTCAAAACTAACTCTGGTTGGAGTTCGTCAAGCAGGAAATTTCCTATTATCTGCAACTTTAGTGTTAATGTTGCAATATCAGAGGCCTCGCCATACTATTATCTGCTCATTTAGTCTAGAAGCAATTTGTAGTTCCTACAGGAAGTGTTGTAAATGCAGTTTAGTTTTGAAGCCTGCAGCTCGTCTCACAGATGTTAATAAATAACAAGATATGTACCTGATGGTACAGTTTGAAAGTCGCTCGTTCCTTCACATCTTCTTCTGCTTGAGCAAAATGACAAATTCCAATATAGATGCCCCTGAAATCTCACAGACATTATGTGTCATCATGGGTTATGAGCAGTCAAGGGGTTATCATCAAGACGTTTTGAGTACCCACTTTGCCAGTCCTTGGTGAGGTGCATTGCTCACGCTTGAACTGGAGTTGTAAAGTGTTTTGAAATGGTTATTCGCATAATCAAATCCGATGACAGATAGAGACAAATGAATTTTGAAAGTGGTTACACCAAAATGTTATTTCACACTAGATAGCTTTGAGGGAGAAGTAGACACCAGCGACAACTGTATATGGCCAGTAGCGATTCTTTTCTCACGTGCAAAGGAGACAAATGTAAGCAAGACATGAGCAGTGTTTCCCACGGGCTAGCTATCTACCAGGATCAGCATTATTCGACAGGTCAGTATTTTTTTTAAGAAATACTCGCGGCTGTCAATAAGAGTTGTTCAATTCTAGGTGACGTCTCAGATCCTTCCCTTTTTCAGAGCTTGCAAACTCAAGTTGACAGGCAACATACTTAGCCAAGCATTCACAATATTAGCAAAAAGCTTATATAAATTGTGAATACGTAAGTTCCCGCCTTTATGCTAAATTCAGGGTTTTTTGGGGAGATGAATACGATGACGAGTATTTTTTGAGAGCAAAAATGATGAAAGGGGTAGACCACTCGGCACCCACGCAGTACAGCACAACTTTGGAGGCTTTCAGTCAACCAGAACACTCTCTAGATAAGCATAAGATAAAGAAATATTGGAGAAGAATTTGAAATAAAAGCCACTGTCCTTGATCTTTAATCTAGAGCATGTGCATAAAATTTTTCGAAGCATTTTGCTCAATTTTCAATAATGAACTGTGGACTATATCGCTATCATGCGTGACTTCGACCTTATGGTGACTGCTCTCCATAATAACTACGAAACTTATAAAGAACAATACAGTGACGATTGAAGAAAAAATCTGCTTTCCATAGAATTGGAATTTAGGACATTATGAAAGTGCGTGGCTGTTTGAATTTTTGTCAGTTTGACCATTGAGAGATCTCAAGAAGGCAAAATCGTTGATACGTCAGCACAACAAGATATTGACATGCTCTCAAATCTTCAGCCGCACTCGCCTGCATAGAGGCTTTCCACCGGCTTCCACAGGTCAAGCAAACCCTACCGATGTACGGCTGAACTGCAGAATTTTTTCACTTTACAGTTCGAATGATTGTTTTCAGTAATTTTATACTAGAAACGAGGTTTTCAGAGAGGTGATTTCCATTAGATATTGCATAAACTATGAGGCACTACTGGCCATTGTATATCTAAATAAGGCTACCTCGCTCTTCTTTGAGATCAATTTCAGAAGGTATTTTTATTTATGTTTAGACAAATCTACTTGTCAACTTGGAGTCATATATTATTTAATTCTCGAAGATACGATGTGGAATGGACTAGGAATCTATTGACTCACTACTCGGCTTCTCCCTTCTATTTTTCAAAGGTCATGGCGATGAAATAGCTATATAACGCAAAGAAAATGTGCACTAATATGGTGACAGAAGACATGTTTTTTCACAGGTGGTACTGACTTATTAATAGAAGTAAGTTTAACCTTTTGTGCAGTTCTAGCCATACCTAAAGTAATACCAACGAGGATGTGCAATGTAAGTTGCAATTATCATTGTCAATCAACCAGCCACCAGGTATGCCTCCATTTTAGGGCGAAGCTTCGAGAAATTTAAAACCAAATAGCAATCAAAGCCATTTACACCACTTTGCTTTTCATCAAATTCACTAGACAAAAGGAGTTAAATAGTGGGCGAAGTTTGCTTGAATTTCTTATTATCTTCGCAAGAAATTCTTAGATTTCTTGATTTCTTCTGCTAGAAAAAGTTATTCTACCGTGCGGCCTCTTAGAAGAGCACAAATGAGATGAGAGTTTGGTTAAGCAGCTAATAAGTTTAGAAACCAGCCACTCGTCAGTAAATGATAAGAAAGATTAATTCAGTAAATGTTTCTTGTCACTTGATTGTTGAGGGTAAAGGTCCCCAGCGACACATAAAAGTGATCGATGAATCGATTTCGCATCCTAGGATTGTCAAGCTATCCATCCCCCCGGATACATGACTTAGTACCAGACTTGTCTGAAAGATAGCCGCACTGACTTGATACACCGCTAAGACACTGCGAGATATTACAAAAGCCAGACATGTGGCTCTTTTCGTTATCCGTAACATCTGAAAAGACGACCTCCTCCTCTGGACAAAACTCTTCATGGGAATGTTAGCAAATATTTGAAAGCTTGAATCACTGGCTACTGCGCTACGTGCTCTTTATTTAGAAAAACCCTCTTGTCACGCCGTGGAAAAACAGAATAAGACTATGTTTTACACCGGCCACTCTTTCAATATTACTTCGCTGGTAGCACGAAAAGCATATGGACGTGTAAAGGAAATATTGCAGTATTAGAGCCATACGTTATATTTGCAGTTTCTTTCAAAATGGAGAAAAAAAACCACAATTGAAATGACGAAATTTTACTCCACATGCGAGACGCGCCAATGCGATTGATCGATCGCCGCACCAAATCCACGGCCAGTCCACAACCATGCCACGCCCAGCACATACACTAGTCAGCAAACAAATGCACCGTGTATGTGAAACTCAATATTATTTTCACTGATACACTGCAATAAAACCGTTTTTCCAGAAAATAAGCACGCTGTTGGAATCGTCGAAACTTACGCTATTGAATAATCACTAACTGTCCAGAGAAAGGACTTTTTTCTCACGTTAAATATGCGTATGTAAAACATTAATGTTTTTAATCCGCTACAGCGTTCTAAGAAGGATTTTCAAAAAAAGAACTGAATAGCGCAGTAACCAGAGATTTAGACTTGCCATTGATTACTAACAGTCTTATGAAAATTTCTTGTACATAGTAATTAGTTGCTTTTTTTTCTTGGATAGCAAAAAAACAACCGATATGCATTCAGTCAGTCCTGACAGTGCTTAATAAAGTCGATTGCATGACGTTTTTTTTTCACGGATTAAGTAACGGCAATCTTTATCCTTCTAATTTTTAACGATAACTCTGACACCAGTTCACCAGCCTCAGATAGATGGATGGCTCGATGACTTTTGAGCGCGGGATTGAGCCATAAACTACATGTGCGACGCAGATCACCTCTAACCACTGCGACACACGCGCACTGTCACATAGGTCGAGATCGTCATTGCGAAAATCCAGCTAAAGCATCTATGATTTCTGTGAGACTTTAGTCGCAAGAATCGTTTCGAAATGAATTAGGGTGGTAAGCTGCTGTATTCCTGTATAATCTGCAAATAATGAATTGTCCCAAAATTTCTTTTGCACTTCGATACTTTGTCCACTAAATTGCTGTTTATTTGAGGAGATCAATTGGTCACGATAAGCAACCATTTTCTGGACGCAGATGGGATGCCTTCCACCCTAGAAGAATGAAGCTGGTTATTAAAGAAGTCGCTAATGTCACTTTTGAGCTGCTTGTAGTTTTCAAATTTTTCCTCCCGCGGATCGGGGCCGTACGATGGATGTGGTACCGTGGATCAGCACGGTTTCTTCGAAATGTGGCGAGTTGGCCTTGTTACGTGACATGGTCGGCCAGTGCATGAGATGTCCGTCGGAATATCGCTTTGCGGTGGCCCATTTCCTTTAAATGGAGAGCGATGGTGCTACGGCCGCATTGAGGTGCCTGTCCAAGCTAGTAGAACATGCTTCAACATACTATAGACTTTTGGCAGTAATTCTATTTGGAGTATAAAGAAAAACCAAATATAATAATTCTGCAAAAGAAGTTGTGGGGCAACCCAATATCTTCAAATCTTTAATGTAAAAAGAACTATTCTCTTACATAGCAATATAGTCGGCTCCACCATCAGCACTATTCGGAGTTGGTGACATCTGTAAAGATTCAAACAATATAGTTTCTTTCAAATATGATTAGTTGCATATTTGAGAAGTAACTTCCTGATCAGTGTTACTAGTTCTTAACGTTTCTTTTTTCAAGATAAGCTCTTCCACATAGTATTTTACTCACTGAATCAGTTTTTTCGAATTTCATTTCCTCAGCACTTCCCCTTACATCCTGTTCCTTTTCAGGAGTCGATCCCATGTCAATCGCTTGGTCCGCCTCATGGCAAAACTCTCCACTAAATCCGTGATTTTACTTTAGTCCAGTCAATCATATCTTAATTTTATGTAATGGTGATCTTCTCGGATTCCACTACTGGTGAACACAGTATAGTTTCTTCTTTCAATTGTGTGCTACGCTGTTTTTCCGACTATAATTTACAGATATCACTGAACCAAAAGTATGTTAGCGATAAAAGAGCAACAATGATTAGTTATACATGGTCTCCAGAAAATTTGTAAATGCAAGGAGTCTAGAGACGAGATCCTCCAGCGCTAACTAAATTGCTCCTTACCAAAACGTTACGATGACGAGATTGTTAGAAGTGTTTTTTACGCGAGCCCTCAAATCATGAGAAAATCAAGTAGAGAGGTTCAACGTGAACGCGCCATTGCTTCCACTCGGCTCAGAGCTTCGTACCCCACTATTCCGTGGCAGAAAATTGACATTAAACATGTCTGGGGTAGGTTCACTTCATCCAGCCTACGTGAAAACACTTTTACACGACTACGCCAGTGCTCCAAATAGAATCGGCGCAATCAGCATCCGTCAAAATCCATAATTAACCGGTTGACTTCTCCGGACCCTAACTGGGAGTGTCGGCCAAGGGAACGACCCCAGCTCCTCTTCCGCGATTAGCCACCGATTGCACTAACGAAAAGCAGTGCTGTGATTGGCGACTATTCGGGGTAAAAGTGGTGGAGTCTCTCCTCCGTTTGCGGACACGGCCAGTTAGGGTTCGCGGAAGTTAACCGGTTAAGACAGAAATGAAACTAAATAAACACTCGGACCTATGTGCAAAAAATGGCAACCATAAGTGGACAATAGATGCGAACAAAAAAAAAACCAAATACAACGAGTGCTAGAATCCAAACGGTAAATGTGAAGACGAATCATGTGTGTATTGGCTTTTCAGTGGAAAGTGCTTTGGATCAGTTTAGTTTTTGTGGTAATTGTACTAAAGTAGTTAGGCTTTGATGTCGATTGAGAGTGAAAGTGTGTTGTGTGCCGTTTGGTCAGTCGAATGGTTTGATTAATCCTGCCTCACGGGTCTTTCATTATTGATGACAAACAGTCTTGATCCTGGAATCAACGAACATTATCCATCGCCGTAGCAAACAACCTATAACAAATAACACTTACAACATAATTGCATTAGAAGTAGCAACAATCGCGGTACGCAACGCAATGCTAACGATAAATGATGATGCAATAGATGCGAGCCCATGTGTGAGATGCTCCGAATTTCAGATTTCTATATGAATGAGAGGATCTAGCCGTCGTAGGGAGCTGTAACTATACATATGGGCAGTACACAAAGACATAAACTACAGCAAGCAATAATTACGATGATGTGGAGTCAAGAGAGGTGAAAGTCACAGCCGAGCTCCGTGTAGCGTGTGTAGGCGGATGGAACAGTTGTGGGCGTAACTCTTTTCTAAGACTTTTTTCGTTAGCCTGTGAATAGCTGTCAGCACAATACTGGACAGATTCTATGGAAAACACTTGTTGGTTGCCAATTGAAAAGCGACACAAGTCTTTGTGTTAAGCGGAAGCACTTCCGGGTGGTGTTTGAAACAGAGTCTGCCTGCTGTTGAGCGAATGCATTGGCCAGCTAGTGTGAGAAACACGATTCTGCTGGTACGACTCACTAAGAAATGAATAACCATAGTGATTATCTGTGAGGACCATTGTAAGTTGATACATTGATAGCCAAGAGCGTAAGAGTTGAATGAATACTAGTTATTCGGCTTAGTAACTACTATAATATGAAATGAAAAAAAATTTTAGTTTTTTCAAACAGAAAAATGCTCAAGTTTTTTCCATATGATTGTGTGAATCAAGAAATATGGTAGGTTTGGTCCCATTGGTTCGAAGATGATGAATCAACAAAGCAAATATATGTGTGTGAGCTTTAGCATGAGTGAAGGAATTATTAAATTACAGCAGAAGTGAAAGTAGGAACAAATTTTGATGAAAAATGGGCAAAAATTGAGACTTTGACTCTATGTTGGCAAGTATCCTTTTCGTGGAAAAAATGTTGAGCCGGATTGTTGTGAAGTGATAAACCGCGTCCCGATTTGAGGTTTTGTTTAATAAGAGATCAATATGGGAGAAAATTTGAAGGGGTCCTTGATCTATTCCTTAGAAGCAAATGGATAAGATTTTCGGTCTCCGCTGCGCCAATCTTACTTATGATCAGGCTAAATGCAATCATAAATATGAGCGACTGGGCTTGCCTAAGTATAACATCTCGTGGTTTGACTCAATCGAAACCCAGCTGGTCTATCTCCATGTGCAAAAAAAGCTTTTTTAGATCTCTTCTGGAAAATAAAGCTAGCTCCACCTTGGTAAGGCTTATTGAATGGTTGGTGATATTCTTTCACCAAATGTGATGCTCATTCGTATCTTTACAAAGAGCCGAGCCAGCTGAGAAGCTTCAGCGGCGACAGTAACATATGGAAGCCTCACTGGTGGTCGCTACATCTGCTCAATTATGCACCGTCAGAGGATACTGCTGATGATTCAAACAGTGGGCATAATTACGGGAGGGCGACGTCCAAGTGGTTAGTGATGCAGGCCATCCGGAAACAAGGTCATGCTAGTTCTATCTCTTCGCTAAATTCTTTGATGCAATCAATCACAAACACCCTACAGGACGTCTCGGCTTAGGTTACTCCAAACAGCAATTAAAATAAGGCGCAAAATATCGAAAGACCTCTTTCAAGAGTATGTGTGAGGAAATATCGAGTGTTAAAATGCTTGCATTGCACAATAAAATGGGAAGACGGGTCATGTGAGATAAATAAAACAGGTTCTTTCTGATTACGGAGGATTAAACGGGAAATCCGGTCTCATTTGCTGGAAAGAGACTTACCATAGAAGTGTTAATAAGCATTCTAAAGCTGAGACTTAGGGTTACTACCATACATCGTCGATTTGTCAAAACATCCCTTCATAACGATGTACCATCAGATCAAAAAGTATGTATTACACTCGCCTTTCGTCTTCATTTTTAGTAGATGTATAATTCGCTGGAATCCGAAAAGCTTATCAGTGTGCAGAGAAATTTTTGTAGTACCTTACTCAATCGTTTTATCCAAAGTTTCATCCAAAGCGGAGGGAAAATTCATAATTGAATATCAAACTATCGATCGCCATGCCTGCGCCTTGGCGCTCGCGTTGCAGAATAGCTGCTAAACAACGTTGTCAAGAATGCAAAACTTAATCTTATTTCCTCTGCCAAACCGTATTTACAAAAAATAAGCACATCGCTAGAATCAAGAAACATTACGCTACCAGATGATTACTAATAGTCTAAAGAAAAAGATTTGTTTGGCGAGGTCTAAAGCACAAATCAAAGGACCAGAACAGACCAATAGATCAAGAAAGCTTTCCAAAAAACAAACACATTTTTGAGTTTTTTGAAGCATGTGCTATAGTGTAAGTCTAAACAGTCTGAGGAAGGAGTTTTGTCCAGCGAAATGTAGGCGAGATGAGAGAGGAAAACACGTGGTTTAATGAAACATGATTCTGTTTTGAAAGTTGCAGCGTTATAAAGCTGTGCTTTGAAAAACCGACGGCGTGGGGTGAAAGCCTTAAGTCTCGGCTTTCGAATGGTTAGCAACATTTCTCTAAAAAGTTCCTCTCCAGCAAATGAGATCCGTTTTTCATTTGCCCTTTACCAATCAGAAAAACTATAAAACTAAAACATGTCGTAAACGACTTATCAGAACTGTGCCAAACTGTGGCACCAACATTAAAAAACGTTTTTTAACTAACAAAAACCTCTTAGATTGCTTCGATGAAGTGCTGACGTCACTGTGATTAGAACTCTTCTTTTCAGAGGATTTCTGAACAAATTTCTTAAACTTGTGTTTTTTTTTCCTATATTTGTGGAGCGTGTGTCAACACGTATCCACTGGTCGTTTGCCTCCTATAAAACTGTTTCCTAGATAGAGCGAATATTATGTTTTGCATTCTCATGAGCATCACTCTACTAGAATAATGAAACCCCGGCTAGTGCACACCTTGTTCTTTCGCCTTTCCTCCCTTCTCTTCTCTCGTTCATTACGTCTTTTCTGTCGCCGTTTCTCATATACTTCCACATAGCTGGAAAACACCACATATTCCTGATCATACCGTGATTTATATAATTTTTACTCGGTAGAAAACATACCGTGACGTGAAGCATCAAGTAATATTTTTTTACTTTGACTTGAAGTTCTCGTGCGCGAAAGCTCACCTTAGCTGTCTAGCGAGCCTGGTTAATGCTTCATCCTTTCGTTTTGACGTCTTCATTTTTGCCTCTGTTTTGTCTGTGTAGCCTTCGTTATGCTTACTCTCTAAATATTTTTTTAACTCTTAGATTCTATATCAGACTTCATAAACATTGCGTTCCTCCATGAGACAAGTGAAAGTCGCCGATGAAGAGGTATTCAATTTAATGGTAAACCTCATTCACTACAAAGACGAGTAATTAATTCGCAATCGTGCTTCTTCAGTTTTCAATGAAAGAAGCATAAGGTTTCTTCTATCCAACAACCACATTCACCTCCCATTAGTCGGATAATGTGAGATGTGATATATTTCGTCTTGAGTGCTTTCTTAAGGCCACAGCTCAAATTTTAATATGCCAAATAATCATTTTTTAGGCACGCATGTTATGTGGCCTCATAAAATGAGCTGACTAATAGAGCCCGATACGCGTGTTTCGACCTTGCAGTTTCGTCAGTCGGGCAGTTACCCTTTCGTCTTTTGCCAGTCCTGTGTAGGTGCCCCAGTCCCCACACTAAGAGTTAGCAACGACGCACGTGTTACTATCACCGAACACGGAGTGTTGTAAACTTCATTGCTCTTGGTTAGTATATTGAATATATCATATCTTTTGTTTTGAGTATTCCCTTAAGAACATAGCTCAAATTTCAATATACCAAATAATCGTTTTTAAGATTTTTCCCTCGAGATTTGATAAAGAAAATAGCTTACGGAAAAGCATATTCATATACTAGTGGGCATTTTGTGCTTCCCAAAGGAAGCATGACATTCCATCAGTACTTCCCACACAGCTGGAAAGTTCTGCGCTGAGAATCAATTGCGACAACGCATAGAAAGTACGGAAGTGTACTTTAAAAAATTAAATTTATTCGATTTTGATTGAAATGAGCACATTCTCGTACCACTCAACCATAAATAACCATGTCATTAAAGAAGCTCCTTGTCAGAAGTGGAAAGAAAGGCGTTGTGATAGTTTTTATAAGAAGTCTAGATCTTATAACGTCAAACCTACCGAAAAGTGCAAAGCAGACGAAAATAAAGGGTCGATATTGCAATAAATAGTTTTGCTTAAATCCGCTCAATAGTTAGCAAACAATAGCGTTGAATCTATGGCTTCCAGTTGTGATATGAATGTTCTTGAATACAACATTCACCGTTCTACTATGCGCTCTATGATTTATTGAATACGCTCAATTTACCTGCATATCTCTTGCTGGAGCAATATGACATAACGTACTCCTATGTCACGAGCTTCAGTGTGCAAGACACAGCTGACGTGCTAGTGCTAGCAGCGCACATAAACAAGAAAAATTTTTTTCCAGAACAAAGTGCTTTGCATATTCTTTTGGGTAAAAAGCAGCTTAAGAGCACGTCTAGCTCAATGGTCATAAATATCTTGCAACGCACACGTGATCACTGTTCCGATCACGCATCCCAGGTTCGCCAACTTTTCATCCCTTAAGAGTCATTAAATGCCAATGGACTAGTTTGGACAATAGAGCTTCATATACAGTGGGCCACAACCTGTCATTGTAAAAGCCACATGCACGTTTAATTTCACATAGCGTTGCTTGATGAGAGTGAATGCACAGAGCTTTTTTCAGGGTATAATTAACACCGGATCTCCTATCCTTATTAAATACGCCTTTGCTCGATTTACGACAGTAAATTTATGAGCGTCAAGTTCTTGAGTGAATAAATCGAGCAAGAGTAGAATCATATTCGGTAAAACATGCAACTGGAATGGCTGATATACTTTCGTGCCGTTATCAGTAAATAAACATATCTGAAACTTTCTATAACAATTACTGAGCCTGCGAACAAGAAATGGTGTGGTCATTTCAACTGTGTGCCATCGTTTTAGGAAGGTAGTCAGGTTGACTGAAGAAACCTGTGGCGTTACTCCTTCGATCTGAGATTCATAAATTGTCACCATACATCTATCCAGATGCTGCTCTTCGAAGGTGTTTTGAAAGAGACTTAAGTAATGACTAATCTCAAAGTGTAAAATTCACAACAAATTACAGTTTTTTGTGGCGTACGGCCGCGCTTATTCCGGTCATCATAATCTTTCTAGTTTTTCCAAAATTCTGAGAAACATCTACAAACATGTTCCACCAACCGTCTTGCTGTTTATTTCCATTTTCCACCTGCCTAAGTCCAACGCGACATCGGCGGCCATGTAAGCAACATCGAAGTTCAACACCACTGCTTTGTGATGATGACATAATGAAATGACACTTCCTATAGATTGAAGAGCGTGTGTGAATCGTTATCATATCACCTATTCTCCGCGATACATATGTTCTGTTATCGACAAAATTTCAACCAAGCAGTAAGTTCCATTCCAGAAATGCAACATTTAAAAATTTACGTTTATATTTACGCGTAGTGTAAGTAGTAGAAGGGGCCGTGGCTGAGTGGTTGTGATGCCCGTAGCGGTGCTCGTGGAGCCGAGCTCTATTTCCCAATAATTTCCAGCATACAGCAGTCATCCAGCAGTCAACATAGAATGCCCTATGCAATGCCACAACCGGACTATCCGTGAAACTGCATGGAGACATGCTCAACCAGTATTCTACGTCATTCAAGAAGAAGACAAAAAGAAAACAATGGTAGTTCTGGGACGTCGTTGTTTGAATTTAGCGGCTTTCTCTCCTCTCCTCGAAAATCGGAACGTTGCGCGAAGGAGGCGATGGTCTGATCCCGTGTAGAACTTTGAAACAACAGCGACATTGGTCAGGCAAAATATTCGATTTACTAAGATGTGGTCTATTTCGTTATGGTACTCTACATTAGAAGACTCCCACGTCCATCGCTGAGAAAGAGGCCTCTGGAATTGCGAGTTACCACCTATGGTTTGGGTCGTCATGATAAACTCGTATAACCTCTCACCCTGTTCATTCCATTCTAGTCCGTGGGTCCCTATGTGACGTTCTTCAGACGTTCTTCTAGGTCCAATTTTTGCGTTAAAATCTCCGACAATGACCTTGAAGAATGTATGATCTTCTCTGAAGAATTTTCGAGGTCCATATAGAACGCTTCGACTTCGTCTTCGTCATAGCTTGATGTTGGTGCGTAAGCAACGAAGATGGTCAAAGCCGGCATAGAACCACATCTTCTGCACCGTAATCGTCCGAGCCGGGATATTTGTTCAAACGAATCGATGCTTATGATGAAATTCGATTTGACGAAGACGCCAACGCCGCCGACACCTCTACTATCGCATGTTCCAAGGAACAGTCCTTTTCCGGTGTCATAAACAGCGTGAAACAGATAACGTCTTCTCGTCTCAGCAAGGCCAATGACATTGTACCTTATTCTCTTGCTTGAATCAATAGATCTTCTACAGCGGATTTGTGAGAAAGAGTTCTTGCACTGTAAGTAGAGATCATCATTTTTGTCCGTATTGATCTTGGCAGCCTAGTTTCGCCTTAAGATTTCAGGGTTCACACGCAGGGTCAATTTTTCAATCTCTCATATATATATATATATATATATATATATATATATATATATATATATATATATGTATATACTGCAATCGCTTTACGAGCATGTACATCCCTCAAGTTGCACTCAGTTGTGAATTTTTAGACATGAAAATCTTCGCCATTTTTGAGTGTTTTGAATACATAAGGCTTTTGTCTGCGAGCGCGAGATCGAACCATCGACCCTGTGTGTGACGCTTGCATCTCTGACCACTGCGTCACATGCGCTCTACTTACTAAGTATGCGTTGCCATAATCCGTCATATAAGCACATTTCTGTCAGCATTTAAGCATTTCAGAAGTCATGCAGGGTCCGTTACCGATTCTGAGCCAGGCACACGCCTCGTCAACGTAGGATTCGGTTAAGCTGGTAAAGAAAAAACATGTAGTGGATAACAAAAAGCAAAACGCTTTGTCAAATTAGGCTGGTTACTTTACGACTTTGAAATTACTCAAATGTTTCATATATCCCCAAGAGAATTGAGTGGTGAGCAAAAATACGACCTCAAGCGGGAGAGAACCCGTATTTCATCCATGCCGGAGACACGTGCTATCATTGCACCACCGAGGTACATTCGCGCCACCTCATCTCTTTCTTATCTGGTAGCCACTAATCTTTAAGAGGTCTGGTCGGGTATGCAATTTTGCTTTATAAACCCAGTTGAGCTGGCAGCCATTGTAATAACCTATACTCTAAGTGTCTCATATTTTTACTGCATTTTTCGCAGTATTATGATGTTTCATATATCCCTAAGAGAATTGAGTGTTCAAGTATTGAAGAATGAGTGGTGGCTCGAATGTACTCGGTGGTGTTGTGGTAGCACGCTTCTGTGCCGTGCCTGAAACACGAGTTCGACTCCCGGGTGAGGTCGTCTTTTGCTCACCACTCAGTTCTCTTAGAGATATATGAAACATCATGACACTGCGAAAAATGCAGTAAAATACTAGAAATTTGAAGTATTGCTCAAATGTTCTTTTTTTCTCTACTTCGCTTATGAAAGTGTTTGGCTAAGTTGATGCACTTCAATATGACTCTTCCAGGATATGAACACGGCAAGAGTGGCGAAATGTTAGCCACCGATACGAACTCTATTTTGGTATTTTGTGCAAAATAAACGTGTATTAACAGCCTAGTATTTACTGAACAAAAGGAAGTCACGGAATTGTTTACAAGTTTCCAATCTTTTCTTAAGCATTTGAAGATCGGAAAGCCGTGAGCAAGTGATCGACGTAGGCTATCAAGAAGCGAGGTGCTAGTTCGGCACCTGTCCCAATCCTTCCTTAGAGTCAATCAACGGACGCCTTAGCTCGTCGAGTTCTGCTGAGAATGTAAGAAGAATCGTCTTGAGCTGCATTTTATGATAGAAATAGGGAGGAGGAAATAGGAAGAATTTTGATTGTATGTAATTATTGCTTAAATTGGTGCTGTGGTTGACTCTAAGCTCATTTTTGCTTGACAATGTTTGGTAATACTTGTCCAAAGCTAAGCTTACAACGATTCCCATTACTTTCAGATGTATGTGGTTCAAGAAAATCCAATCGATTCGTTTTTAGACTTTAAATTCAAAGCAGTTTCCAGGACCGCCTATCAACCAAGCGATGCATTGATCGAATAAGTCAGTATTTTCCTTGTCAATCAAATCCAGCGTTCATGAAAGTAATGTTTATTGAGTACAGTAGTGATACGACACAATAATATTAGACCTCTTACTGTATTATAATACTGCTGCACTGAGTGACCATTATTTTCAACAACCATAGATCGCTTAACAAGAAAAGCGCGTCTAACGTGGACATAAATCAACTGTAACATCAATCAGCGCTTGAGGACAATCATTAACCCCTAAGGAATCACCTGTACCTTACAGGACACACGATTACTCAAAGGGACTTTCTCGCTGTATAAAAATCTATTCCTAGTCATTCAGTAAGCATTCGGAAGCTGAAATCTCTGCAATTTCAACGGTATGTTCTACTTTCAAAAAGGGCTTATTATTATATTGTAGCAGCATTAATAAAATTATTTTTCACATTCAGTTTGCTTCTGATAAGGATACAACATGTTTTAAGCCGTTAGGTCTAGTGCTGTATAGACGCCTATTTCGTCCTATTGTCATTCAATTTAATTTGCTTCATTTGCTCGGCTGAGGCTTCGATAAGACCCTTCACCAAAGTTTTACTAGTCATTGGATAACACAAATCTGAAGGATTTAATAATGCAATTGGTTTTTTGATAGTTATCATAATACTATATAAGAGCAAAAAGAAGGCTGCATTTCACGCCTAAAATGTTATTTCACCGCTTGGGCGCCGTAGGTGGTTTATTGGTAATCAAAGATATAGTTTACACGTGCCAAAGGTGTCTTGACGTTTCATAAGATATGTATTATCACGAATGAACCTTTTATAAAGGTTTTTTCAAACAAAGTCGATATTCGACTAACACGCGATCACTCGTTGTGAGGTTAACATTTGAGATTTGGAATGAATTGCCGTACCAGCCGCGATTATGCCGGACCCTCGCCAACTAACCACCACTTTTCCAAGCATTTGAGTTGCTTATATAGTTTCAAGAATATTTAAGGGTTTACTGCTAGTTTCACCAGCTAGGCCACCTCTTAGCCACCACTCAGTCTCAATCAGAAATCATTTCGTTTGAGGCCTATTGCGTTGTTATGATGTTATAATAAATCGAATGGTGTAGAGTGGCATGATGTTTATTATAAGATCATAACACCGCAATAGGCGATCAAATAAAATGATTTTTGATTGAATATTGAAACCCAGTATCTGTCAGCATAAGTGGGTTCAATGTCGACAAGTGATTGCCCACTCCAGACCGTAGACGATTGGCTGTTGACAGATAACGCGTTGTAGCGTAGAAAGAGGGATATGCGAAACGAGCGTCGGCAGTGCAACGGTTCAGCACCCGCTACAGGAAAGAGTGAAGTCTAGGCTCGAGTCTCAGCTGACGAAGCAGCTGAAGTCAATGAAACCAGCGTATGTGTCATACATCTCTAGAACCACCGCTCCCCCACGCATGCCCACTTGTCGCCACACCGGAAAACCCCGGAGCGGCATTCCAAAAATTTAGGCTTACGGCACGGCCACGGGTGAAAGTCTAGACACCCTTAGTACCTTTAGGTATTGAGATATACGCGACGAGGCCAACGGCGACCATCAATCGATGCCACGACGCATCTTATCTCGCGCGCGTTGGTAAATCTTGTCTCACTCTGCCAGACTGAACGTGACCACAATAAGCTGAATCATGGGGTGCAACAGATTTCGACGTCGCTTTTCATCTCCGTATTAGGTTGGAAAGAAAATTTCCATAGTTTGAATGGGACTGTCGTTTTTTTCGCATGAATCGTGTATGATTTTCATATCATTTGAAAGCCTGCTTCTTGCACATCTATTGATATATAATTATATGTTGTTGACCTAGTTTCAAAGTAAGTGGATTGTTTGATTAAGTCACTTGGTGCCCTTGTTTAAGCTTTTACTGCACAAAGTTTTTTTTTTCGACTGCATTTTGATCGTTTATTCCACTGTGCAGTTCGCGGACGGACACCGTACGTCCGACGAGAGTCTGGTTCGATCCCCGTGTTGAGCGCGTTTGCTCACATATGATTGCCGCTTTCGAAGCATTCCGTTTTTCGCTTCGATTTTTATCGTGTCTTCCACTGTGCCCTTCGCGGTCGGCTAAAAGATTATTGAGTTTCACGCTCGGCGCCGTGTCGATGGCGCGTCGAGTGTAAAACCCAACATTCTTTTAGCTGTAGCAACGTACTAAGATGTCTTTAACAAAAACTATGCATTTCCTTAAGATTATTTGGACACGCGCTATCGAAAATTGTCTGAGAGCTTGAGAGAAAAGTCGCGTTTAGCAAAAAATGCTTAGCT